>CAJUYH010004660.1:0-26255 GCA_910591685.1 Galerucella tenella | reverse complement strand
CGCGCAAACTACACAAGGGTGAATTTGAAATTTTAGCAGTCAAACGTTTCGTTAAACTTTGGACCAATTTTGCAAAGTATGGAAACCCAACTCCTGCTGGAAATGATTTAAATATTGTATGGAAACCTGTTGAAGATGGCGAAGTTAATTATTTGGACATTGGAAGGGAGCTGATACCTTCTACTAATCCTATACCAGATAGGGTGAAAGTTTGGAGCGAGGTTTATGAAATTCTGGCATCGGACAAGTGAATGTTTACATTCAGGCTGGATTAAAATAGAAAAGAAATAGGAAACTTTGTATTTTTTTTGCTAAAGTATGTTTTTCCCTATTTTGTCTTGAGATTTTTATTTGCTTGGGGACCAAACAATGATTCTAAGCATTTCAAAGTGTTTTTGCGGTATATATTTGAGTCTGATATAGAATATTTAACACGTTTTATTCTTATTACTGTGAAAAATGACGTGATATTTCCGTAGTTCGACCATTTTATAATAAAAATTTCGTAAAGTTTGTTCACTAACCGGAAAGTTTTATTTTTGACATGTAATTTTAAAAGTTACTATTACCAACAGACTCTGAAACTTTGATTAAATTATTTAAATAGAATTCAAACAAACATTAGCGTATCTGAGGGGTGCATTGCTTGCTATCAGAGGTATTGCTTTGACTAGAACTGACCATGACCTTCAAAATGTTTAAATTATAAATGAATCACGGATAGTTTCTCAATGGGTTTAGATATAACCCATTATTGACCTCTTCATTGATCAAGGTAAGTTAGTGATGAGTAAATAGGTAAGTATGTTTTAAAAACCGTCATTCAATAAAACTTAGGGGTCTGATCGTTTTTAAAGTAATTAATTCAGTTATCCTTGTAAAGGAGAATAAAAAATCCAAAACAGTCTATATTTGCCACAAAAGAACACGTAGCTCGTGCAATATTATAATATTTGGGAATGAAACGCCACTGTATCTTATGCGAAAACTGGAATATTATTACTTGCATACCTTTTCTGCGTGATAAATGTTCTTGACATCCAATTTAGTTAAACCGTTTTTAATAACTTTTGATCTAGCACTCCATATTTTATGATGAAATATTCACGATGAAAATTTAATATTGTCAACAAACGTTTCTAGAGAATTGATAAAGTGTGAATTTGTTCATTACTTTCTTGGTTATGCCCTTAAACTTAATGTATTCAACGACCAAATAAAGATATTCGAAATAATAGATGTCAAAGGTAACAGTTCAATATGCCTTATAAATTTGGAAATTACTTTTCAGAGAGTAGCTGTCACTAAAAAACAACTACTTCCCTGGTTATATGTGTTATTGGAATTAAGCTATTATCTTTGACATCTCTATTGATAACACGCTTTACTAAAATGACAATTTTTCACAGGAAACTGTAATTGAGTAAATATAAATTAGTTTATTCTGTGCAGATGACATTTTTATGTTTCTATTGAAGAATTTGTTACTCTCAGCGAGTGAATATAAAAAGCAGTGAAGAGTGAAATATGAAAAGAACAAAATAATGTCTAGGATCTTTTTCTATTCACGGCACGAATCTTTTGTAGACAGACGTATGGTTACGTGATATTCTTAGGAAATAAAGAAACTTAAAATATCCTTCTGGTTAAAAAGAAAATTATTCGACACTCGGTATAATAATAGATAGGAGAAATCGTTTTATAATTTGTCGATTATACTTTGTTTCACATAAGTAGAAGCCACGTGAAGTTTGCTAACTGTCTTGCGCAGAAACCAAAATCGGTCTTGTTCATATATGTCGCTTCGTAACGACAGTTTCATGCCATTGGCGTTACAAAAACAAACAAATTTTATAAAATTCATATTACATTGACATTGTTCTACCTACTGACTAACATGTTTTCTGAATTGGCCCATTCCAAACTTAACCTTAAAATATTAATTCCATATATATTACAACAAGCTCGACCTTTTTCTATGCAGACAAAACGAGGTTAGCGTCGAGACACCTAAAGCTCGCAAATTGACCGAATTCCGGTGTGAAGAAGGCTACAACACCCCAAGGAAAATTTATTATCCAAAGGAACGGAAAAGAAAATCCTAATAACATCCAATTAGGATTAGAATGATATATAGTCTACATAGTTTTGAATGTAAAGATAATGTTAAACACAGGGGATATTGCAACATTGTGCATGTTTTTTTTGGACTTGACGTTCAGAGCCGGAAATAATAAAATTCTGCTATTCAAGTAATGAAAATAGTATATTAAAGTATAAGTGGATATTAAGGTCTTTAAAACACGCGCGATTTTTGGAGCACGACGGAGAAGCCGGAGTGCTCGAAATAGAGCAAGTGTTTTAAAGACCAGTTATCCACGAATACTTTACGATATTTTTTTTATTGGTGCACTTTGAAATTTCGTTCGAATATCGTTCGAATAAAAGTTTTGACGTTACAAACTATTTCGAGCAACCACTAAAAGGGCCAGTTGTATGTAACGTAGTTAACCAATTGATCAACTGAACCAGGTTCATATGTTGACCATAGTCAAATAAATCAATCGTTGTACGAAAGATGTTTGTGTTGTGATCAGTTGAACCACAGTCAAATTAATATTTTTATGTTGGTTATCCGAATCTCTAGTAACATTCGAGCATTTTATCAATATTGTTGGTACTAACTTGAAAAATCGTCACAGTTTTTGTATACTGTGAAATCGTTAATCAATGACAGTCAATGATCAAAAGCGTGCTTGGCGTTAAATATCATTTTGTGTGTTCTCTTGGAAGTGAAAATATGGCAGATAAAGAAAACAAGCGTAGGTACTCCAAATTTCAGTGCATCTGAAGAATCGACGATGATTTCTCTAGTTGCTAAGTGTTATAGAGTGTAAGAAAACGGATGCAAAAGTTCTCGGCATAAGACAAATTTGTGGCTTCAGTTGGCTAAAGAATTTAATTTTATCAGTACAACTACACACCGAACAAGTGATGTGCTGTTGAATAAATATAGTAATATAAAAAAAAAGAGTCAAGAAAAAGTATGCTGACGAAAAATGTTATGCTCAAGGCACTGGCGGTGGTCCATATAAAAAAAATTAAATTGCAGTGCCTTTTGATATTCTGAATCTATCAACCACTCATTTTCTGTCCACTCTTCAAAATTATTTTTTCTTGCTCGAAATATGCGAGCGTTTCTCCTTAAACCTAAAACCTAGCATAAAATCTCAATATGGTATAAAAGTCGTATACAAATAAGTAAATAAACCTTCTTTTACTCCTCTTATCATTTCTAGAAAATCCTCATCATCCGTTAACTCTTCAAAATAATCCACGTTTTCCATTGTAAACAATAAAAAGTTGTGAAATTATAGTATATGACAGTCAATTATAAGATATGTCACATCAGAATTTGACGTTTATTCCATGAACTTTAGTTAAACCACCATTTTTGGTGGTTCGGTGAATTGCATAGTTAACTCATAATTTCCAAATAATTGCAAAGTTTTGCATAGCTTGATTTGTCTGGAGGTTTATTCTTATAGCGACTGAGGCGGAATTTATTTCTAAATATCTTCAAGTCTCAGTCACATAGTAAGGGCTGAAACAATTAATTTGACCAGCAAATATTGTTTTTAATAAGGTTTTTAGCTCAAAATAGACCCCTGTTTTTATAACCTTCTAGTCAATTTTCTTTTGTCATGAGCAGTTCTAAGTGCAGACTGTACAATTTAATATTAAATCCAATTTTCTACAATCAATTTCTTGATTAACTCTCCATCGTTTGAATTGTCAATTAAAAAATAACTACATCCATAGCTATTTCATATGGATATTGATTGTACGCCTCTGTATTATTTAGAGAAAATATACCCGAAGCGACAACACTTTTAGGTGGAAAGTGTAAAACTCATTTTCAGTTCGTCTGGGCCGCATTGCAGCGACCACAAACCGTCGCGGCGTTAGCGTACGCCTGACGTCTGGAAAACAGTAGTGAAAAGTGGACGTCGGTATCATCAGCTGGTATGGCCACGAGCGCGTGGTTTCCTAGATTACGTTCCTGAGGGGATTACGGGCAGGATTGTATTTATCCAGATGCGGCACTAGGGAATACCTACATTATTTCTGAAGAATTAAAAAGAAATTTCGATAAGATTAGCGCGAAAGTTGAGTTTATGGTTTTTAAAAACGGTTCACGTTTGAACTTAAATTTTATTTTGTTCCGAAAGGCAAGTTGTTGGCAAAAGATTAAAATATACAGGTTAATGGTTTTTTGCAGCTTTTTCAATATATCCCATCTCATTATTTTTTGAGCTCATTTACTTTGCTTATCTTTATTTGTAAAGTAGGTAGAGAGGGGAGAGGGTGTAGGCTCACAGCACTTATGCCACATGTGACCCATTGTACCTTCTCCCGAGAAGTGTAGGCCAAGACTCACTGAACACACACTCTCTTATTGACGATAACTACAGAACTCGCATGCCTGACAGTTTCATCTTCCTGTTCACACATCCTACATAGAGGTATGTCCACTAGCCTCATAGTATGGAGGTGTTTCCTTAGTTGACAGTTGTCGGTCAGAAATGCTACTCCTAAACGTAGGTTTTTCCTGGTCATCGCCAAATATTTCTTCGACGCCAGCTTCCCAGGGTGATCCTGGCAAGACTGCATCCTTTGGATCCATCCCATCTCTGAAGGGATTGAGCATGAGTGTAACGTTTGGCTAGTTCCGCAATTGTCGAAGTCTTCAGGCCGTTAGTGTCACTGGGTCCTAAAATTTTTAGTCCAGCCGCTTCCCTGGCTAAAGAATCAGCAATGCGATTACCTTTACTTCTGTCGTGCCCTTCAACCAACCTCAGGATAATATTGCTATCTGCCAAGGCGTTAGCTAAATCTTGGTGACACTCTCTAGTACTAGCCCCGATATAACACGTTGTCTGTTCAAGGCTAATAGGGCTTGTCTACTGTCAGTGCAGATTATTATGTTTTTGCCAGAAATTCCGTTTCTGGTTAGTTCTTTTGTGGCAATTGAGATACCAGCCAGTTCTGTTCGAACCACGCTGGTATTTTTTCCCATACCCCACTCAATCCTTAGGCTTAGTGCTCTGGAGTGAACGTCACATCCTGAGCCTTCGTTTTCGAGCCATCTGTATATAAGTTTATGGGATATTACATTCCAATACTCTATCTTATACTATTTGAAACAAACGGTAGCCTCCTATCAGTGGCGGATTTACCACTAGGCAACCGCCTAGTGCCGCATCAGGCACCAGGGGGCCGCAAGGCAAGACCATTTTTGTAGATCGTATAAGCTGCACGCCAATGCAATGCTAGTTTCAACGTTTCGAACTTGATTTGTTTTAAAATAGCCCTTAAGAAATCTTAAAACTTGCCATTTTCGCTTAAATTTTAGAAAATGTGTCCGCTACTGCCTCCTATTCCTTAAGAGTAACCATGAGCCTAAACATCCATTTATTTTTATTTCCTGAATATTGTTTTAAAAATAACTGACACCAGTCCTGTAAGGGTAACAATAGTCGCCTCCAGAATCCGGAACACACACACACTACGGTGCAGAACCGCTTTCCGACACTTTTCACCATGTATTCAGATATAGCGTGTCTCCACATGCGGAATTAATACGTTTCGTACATGTATGCACCCTTCTCCAGCAGAGAAATACGGATAATATGAATAAAGCAGGTGAATGGTTAAGTAGGGAATATTAAATACAGAGTATTATATTCATTTGATAATTTAACCGTTCCGTTAATATTTTAAAGCTATTATATGCAGAATATTAAAATGAAGTTAGTTATTTTTAACCGAATTTTGGAATTTATCAGCCACTTACAGAATGGGTCCTATTGTATGTAAATAATAATACAGTTTTTGTTATATTTTGTCGTCAAAGTAATATAACGACCTCTAATGCATAATCACCAAATTGTTGTGTCTAGCAGTTTGCTCTAAAGGTCAGAATGTATAATGGAAGTCTATGTTTGAATAATAGTGTCGTGGTCGACAGGGAGTTTCATTCAATTTGGTGGAAGATGAAATTTATTGAAGACTGGAAATGTTTTTAAATAATATGAGTATCTACCTACTTAGATTGGGAACTGTGTAGAAAAAAATATATTATATATGAAAAAGGTTTCAAATCTTCTACTGTCACTGGCGTAACTACAGGGGGCCAGACCTCCCTATACCTCTTCTGGGCACCTCCAGACATTTTCAGGGTCCATCAGGATTTTTCAAATGAATATCCGTACCGAATAAAGTAGACACTAGACACGTAACAAAATATTTTATCAAAGTTTTATGTTTGTTTAGTCTAGAGGTTCATTTTGTAGGTCCATATATTTGGCTAAGACATTGAACAATTTTTTAAATAACTCACGGACTTTTATTTCCAACAAAATAATTCATAAATAGGCTAGATCACATCATTATATAGACCAGGCCCCCTCAGGTCTGATGGCTAGTTACGCCAGTGTCTACTGAATGTTATATTTTGTGTAATTACAAAGCAGTTTATTACTGAGCTTTATAAAATATTCCAAAACAATAACTGTACCAGAGCCAAGCTCAATTGAAAAAAAAAGATTCGTATCAAAGCGTAAAATACATAAATCTAACATGTCTTTCAAACACTGGTATAGGATGAGAAATGTATGCGAATACACTGGAGTTCAGTGGTTTGCAGTGGCGTGTAGAGTCAAATGAGAGTGGCTTTCGTTGTTTTTTGAAATTGGGGGACACGATATATCCATAGCTTAATATTTGAATACACCTATAGTTATATAAGATGTAGGTATAAATTATCAGTCCTGTATTAAAATGTCAAACACTTTGGCAACAAAAAGATCTAAACATATTATGTGTAATGTAAAATCAAACTATTGTTTATAACAAAGTAATGAAGAAGTTACTAATTATTATGTTGCTACTGTCAATATGTGAGACAGTTGAAAGTCCGCTTTATTGATGCAAAGTACCTAGTAAGATTATGAAATATAAGTAGGTATGTGTAGCAGGATATTAAAAAGTCCATCTTATAGTAATGAAACCGCATTTTTGTTCAAAAATTGTACAAATTACTCTTACAATACCGTTATTTCCACTGGTACGCAATAGTTAAAAAAATATCAACCCGTGGAGACTTCTGTTATCTGACTTACCCTTTTTCTCTGGCTATACCTATAGTTTGGCAGGTTTATCTGAAGCTATGGGGCATCGGTAAGAGGCGAGGAAGCACATGGCGTATATATCTGTCATAAACGTACAAATGGCGTACGGTACCTATTTTACCAAGTGAAATTGAGAACACAAAGGTTACTGTCAATACCAACGCCACTGGATAAAGGAGAGGGAAGAACACACGCACGCGCTTGCCAATAAGAAGTCAGCTTTCGATAAAAATCACCAATTATGTAATTCGGTGGGTGTGGTAATTATGGTTTTCGTACAACGCTGCCCATAACAAATTTGGAAAATTGCTAATCTTTTAATACCTATTCATAAATTGAAAAAATAATGTTAATAGACCAAACAAAATAAGCACATTAAAGAATTAACGTTTAATCATATTGTTAATACAGTTGATGATAAAAAGTCCCTTTTCTAATTATTATCACTACATACTTGGCACTTTAGGTTTTCAATAGTTAAACGTGGCAATATCGAAAGTTTTTGACTGCATTCCTTTCACGGCTTCAGATAAACTTGCCAAAGTATACACCACTGGTGGTTTGCATAAAATAAGTATCACTTCGAAAAACTCATGATATCGCGCAATTCAGTGCTTCGACGTACCTACATTTCTTTTATAAATACTGCATGTTAACTTGGATTGTTAATCAGACGCACAATTCTGGTCATACAGTTATTTTGTGTCGCAACAGCTGATGCCTACAGTAGCAGTTACGTACATAAAATACTTCAACCTAGAATTGTAACTGGGATTGGAGATAATGTTTTAAGTTACGATGCGGCCAAACTGCAGAGGGCACTGATTGAAGTATTTTATGGTTACGTACAACTGAGACACTTGAAAAATCAGATGAATTGATCCTTATGGAATCATGAAAAATTGAATATTTCCAATTTATACATGGAGTGTGACATCTGTGGGGGTTTCTGGTAATCTATTTCGTTGTGAAAAGTAAATTCGAAATAAATTTCGATAGATAAGGTTAAATAAAACACTAAATTCAGTTTATTTATTATTAATCTATGTAAACGTGAAAATGCAGTGGTTCCTTATCGAACTATTTTGAATAGACAGGGAGGGCTTGATAATGTCACAAATATAATTCTTGTCAAAACCTGATTATTTTTGATTAAAGACAGTCAATTTGATATTTTTCCAATAGGTACAGGGTGAATTGTTAAATAAAACACAACTTTACTTACTTTTTATTTATGTAAACCTGACAATTTAACTTAGGAAAAATACTAGGCAGTATGCATTGTTTAAAAAGAATTAAGTCTGTAAAATTAAAATTATCATAAACAAATGCAAATATGTATTCAATGAAATGCTAAACTGCTTACTACAAGAAAACATAAAACCAAATACAGCACCGGAGAGATTTACCGTAAATGTATGTAAAAAATTGTTTTGAAAAACTTGTTCCGCGTTCTCAAAATATCAATGAACGATTGAATATCATTTTTTAATGTAATATATATTCCAAACAATTTAAAAAATTACTGAAAACAGCGCTAATATACAGAAGAAAATAAAGAGAACAATCGTTAATAATAAAATATCGAATTTAACAATAACAGTAGTGTAAATGGGGTGTGTTTTTTAATATCATCTATTAATTGAAGAAATATTTTTGGTTTACTTTCAAAAACAGATCTAGGATAATATTATTCAAGGATCGAAATATATTTGTAATAATTGGACGAAAAAGAAACAGGAACGTTTGGGGGATTTTTAGTGCGTGTGGTTAAAAAGTGTAGGATTTCTCAAATTATTATAATTATTTTTCGATCTATCTTTGAGTTGGGACCGTAGGGGTGGAAATTAATTAGGAACCAAAAAAAAAGGCAACATTTAGGGAAAAATTTAGGGAAAAATGCAAAAAATGAATAAAAACACACAGAATTATTTTAAGTTTAAGAAAATGAAAATTTAAATAAATTTGGCAAATATTACAATTTTTAAAAAAGAAATATCAAAGAAATTACTAAAATTATATAAAAAATTTCATTTTTAATATTTTTATTTCCAGAAAAAAATGGCCTTGAGCTAAGAATAATTGAAAAAATATATATTTTATATCATTTTGCGAATAAGACAATTTTGAAAAAAGAATCGAATAAGTACATAAATGTTTTTAATTCCCATAAAAACATTCATAATTTTTTTTTTCAAAATTGTCCTATTTGCAAAATGATTTAATTAAAATTTTGAGAGAAATTTCAGTGATAAAAATAATGTTTTGGTTTTTAATAATTACATAATTAATATAACTATTTTTCGATCTATCTTTGGGTTTGTACCGTAGGGGTGGAAATTAATTAGGATCCAAAAAAGGCAACATTTAGTGCAAAATTTAGGGGAAAATACAAAAAATTAATAAAAACACACATAATTATTTTGAGTTTAAGAAAATATGAATTATTAATTTTTTTTTTATTAAAAAATGCAAATATAAATAAATTTGGTAAATATGACAATTTTGAAAAATTAATGAGATTTAAGAAATTTGTAAAATATAAAAATAATTTGATTTTTGATATCTTTATTATTTCCACAAAAAAATGGCCTTGAGTTAAGATTGAAAAGAATATAATAATATATTGTATATATCATTTTGCGAATAAGACAATTTTGAAAAAAGAATCAAGTAAGTACATAAATGTTTTCAATTCTCAAAAAAACCGATATTATAAAATTTTTGTATAATTTTTTTCATCAATAAAATAATTTAAATATTAATTAAAATTTTGAATATATTGCAATTTCGAGGAAATTTCAGGTGATAAAAATAATATTTCGGTTTTTAATAATTACATAATTATTATTATAACTGATTTTGAAAGTAAATACCAAAAAAAAATATACAATTCACACAACAACAATAAAAATAATAATGTGTATTTGGTAATTGAAATCGACGAAAATCATGACTAGTCACATGACACTTTAATCATTTTTTTAAATCCTTATAACTACTAGTCTGCTCCTTACCATTACCACATGTGCGTTTCTCTTATTTCGCTTATTATATGCGAAGCTCTTTGAAGTGCCTGAAAATGAACAATTAAAAATAAAATTCAACTACACGACCAAAAAAAGCATTTTCATGACATTATTTGTAATTTTTTTCGTACATCCTGTATATATGATACAAATTCGTTACGGAATTAAGCAACAAGAAGGAATGGGATCCAAATACCATCACCAGACTTGGAAAGAATACACAATGGTACACAGACGGTTCAAAAGCAATAGAAGGAACTGTTCACATTTTTTAAAAAGTCAGCATAACTCAGAACCCTCTGTATTTAGGTATAGGGAACCAATATGAAAGAGTATCATATTTTTTAGGAGCAATCAGAAAATGCAATCAAATATAGGGGGTTCCATAAGGAAGAATATATAACTTTGATAGGCCACACTTTATTTGAAGACCCTGTATGTTTCAAAATATTTTCAAATTATAGTTCAAGTTGGAGTGAAATTTGTAGTATAAAAAGATTTTCCGAAAAATTTATATTTTCTGCGATTTTTGTCCGGTCCCGGACTTTTGCCGAACTCTGTATGAAAAAACTACAGTTAAAAATAAAATTTTTATAGCATTATTTGTAATTTTTTTGTTCACCCTTTATATATGAAAGTGAAAATTTCAATCGACTTACTTTCAGCATATCACCGGCTTCACGACGTCTCTGAGCAATATGTTCAGATTCGTCTAAAAGTTGATCGGCGTTATCGGCTTTATACAGATGAGTTACCAGCTCAGATTGCAAATTATCTTTAACGAAATTCACTAGGAAATGCATAACTGCTTTGGGTACGGTGTCTTGAATTGATTTTCTTACGATGTAGAAGTAAGTATTGATTAATCTTTCTGAAATAGACAAAACGACAAATGAAATAATCAAGTTTTACAAAAATAAACCTTCATCCGGCTGCTCGATGAATACTTCCATAGATTATAAGTGTGGAAGGTCCTCTGAATAGGTGGTGTTGCGGGTCACTTGGAGGATCATCTCAAGAGGAATGAAACAACTACTTCTAGCACTGGGATATTATGTTTGATTTATTTATTAAATACATTACATTACATACTAAACTAATACAAGTACCTAGCCATATAGCATACTTATACGTAATGATCAACTATGTAGAATTGGTTTTTTCGAGCCGAGATGGGAAACTCATGTTCGAATGGGTCCTTAACCAGTACCCAGACAGTGCTGGACTCATCCCCACGAGAATACCCACCAACCAAACCCACCTCAAACTCGCCGTTACTCCCGCCTTGGAATCACTAACCTAGCATAATTCAAGACGGACGGCGGTCCCTCACACACTCTCCGCCATCTTCTCCCTATCACTCCTACCTCTCATATGCCATGTCGAGTCCTTCTCTTTCCCTAATCATGCTCTCTACTACGCCACTTATCTCCATCCATTCCTCCTCGCCCCTCAACATAATCTCCACCATATGTTCCCAAAACACCGCCTCTCCCAGTTTATTTTCCAACTTTTTCAAAACTTCCTCGTTCTTCGAACATCTAAACACATGTCCCACTGCATCCTCCACTTCACATCTCTCGCACACTCCAGTTTATCTTTTCCCAATCTTGTGGAGGTAGCCCACTCTCGACCCATGACCTGTGAGCACCTGCGTCAAGAAGAAGTTCACCTCCCCGAATTTCCGGTCCACCCAATTTCTCCTGCTCCCAATCGCTCCTTTTAGCGCGCCCTCATACTCGTACCACCTTCTCTCCATTTCCTCATCCATCCATTCCTGTACTTCATCTCTGGTCGCACCCCTCCAGCGTTTCTGTCTGGCTCTAGCCATCAAGTCCAGTGGATAGGACCTTGACAGCACCGCTACTGCCAGTCCAACCACTGTCCTGTACGCCTGCACCACCCTCAGGAGTATCCCTCTCTGCACCCGCAGAAGTGGTCTAACCCTCGCTTTCACCCCTGCATTCTCACCCCACACTTTCGCGCCATACAGCATACTCTGCTCTACCGTCCTACCACTCTCTTCTCCTCTTCCACTCTCCCGGTCTTTTCTCATTACCCATTAATCTTCCCAGCCATGCTGCTTCTTCAAGTATTCTGTATCGACTTCTTCTTCTGATCAATACTGAATGTATATTTATTATATAAGCAATCAAGCTCGAGCAAAACAGATAAACATTTAATTGTTGTTGTCTTGCACCTCGCTTCAACTTGACAATAACTTTCTTTATTTATATTTATCTATTAACAAATTGTTCGAACGATTTGTTGAAATAAGATCAAAGGAATTCAATTCTTATTTCAAATATTTATACTATATTATTATATCGGTCCAAAAGGCATCACCTACTGACTGATACGAGTAGAAAAATGTTATTTTGGGCAAAAAATTATTTTTTTCGACTTACCGATAATCTCGCAATCGTGTTCTTCGTTTTCGGACAATTTTCTAAAACTACTGCTGTTAACAGGAACCTGCGGTAATAAATTTACCGGTTTTTGAGGGCTTAGAACGTTTCTCAACTCAGCTTCTGCCTTTATGTTGTCTGGGAGATTATTTACATGATTAAAATCATTTTCTTTTCCGTTCGGTATGGTCCACGGTTTATTTTCATCTTCGTTGTTCATTTGTGGATTACTCGAGGATCTAGCCTTAAAATAAAATAAAAAATAAATTTTTCATAGTGTTGTAGTGTTAAGGAAGGTGTATTAGTTGTTTTTCTGAAACCAAACTGCAAAACGAAGAGCTATTAGTAAGTCAAACTTCTAGCTACAAGTGAGGGACTATCTTTAACTCAGCAATACCTGTATCTCTGACATAAATTCGTTATAACTAGTGATCGGGAAAATTCGGAAGAGATCGTTAAGAAAATCTGTCTTCTCTTGTTGTTCCGCCAATGGTGGTGGACTACGGTGCTTCTATAATATTTAAAATTACGTAAAAATATTTTAATTTAAAAATATCTTCAATTTTCACTCTATATCCTAAATTTTGAAGTTTTTAAATTTCCCTCTTGATTTTTGATAATTTTTCAACTCACTTTTTAAAAAACCGACCATCGGAATATTAGTCATAACCATATAGACATAAAATATGACATATGTCACTTGTCAATTTTTTTTTTACTAAACTAGCTAATGAAATAAAAGCAAAAAAAAACTGAAGCCAAAACAAGCGATACTCTACCTTACTTACCAGTCCTTGAATGTCCCCTTGATATTTACCGAACATACTTTTAGGACGCGAAGGTCTGGTACTACTTTCTCCAGACGAATTTATAACAGTCGGTACCATCTGAATATCCTTATAAAAATCAGGATGTTTGGTGTTTATATAAGCCAATTCGATAGCGACAAGATTTTCAACCATGTTATTGGTCGTAGGTAATCTGCGTCTCAGTAGTTGCGTTACCACATCAACTATCTTTTCGTACAGTTTCGGAAAACGAAGCATTTCTTGTTGTACTTCATTACCGCAATGCTGAAATGAATACTCGTTAGTTTAAGTTACTTTTCTTAAAGAGAACCTTAGTCCTATAACATAGTAGATTAGAAAAATCTACCTGTATAATTCTTTGCATCTCTTCATGAATTAGTTCAACGCAACGCAAAGAAGGTTCTTCCAACCTTCTTATCTGTCTTTTAACCAACAATTCAAAAGAAACTTCCGGTACAAACAGCGCAGGACGAGGTCCATTAGCGTTCCTATGAAAAAAAAATTATTTTCCCAGTAACATTTTGGAAAAAAAAAACCTACCTTATGGCTGTCAGAATATCCATTTTTGTAAGTCCAGCTAGAGGATGTATTGAATCCAAAGTTCTCCCAAAAGTTTCATGAAAAATGTAACATATTCTAGCACCTCCGCATAATTCAGTGGTTTCTATATTTCTAGCAGTGCCTTCGATAGTAGAACAGTATGCAGATGCAAATTTTGTGATGATTTGTAACAAAGTTTTGCTCTTATCAGATATATCTTCTCCGTAAGAACTTAATAGAGATTGATACTGGGATATCATGAGATTTACTCTTGTCTGTAAGAATATATTTAATAATTTGGTATAATTAAAATTAGTTGTAGTGGGATATATAAACATTGTTCAAAATATTCAAGTAATAAAATGTCACTCAAATGTGACAAGCTAATTTCAATTAAATGTGTGTCCATTTTTCACACTTTTTTTTCCAATTTTCTTAACTCTTATTGTTTTAAAAATGAACGAGATATTTGCATTCAATTATCAATTATATTCAACAACAATTTTGTTTATAATTATACCACCAAGCTATTCTAATTAATATTTCCGCTCTATGGTTTAGATAACTTGATAAACAAAGTACTGAATATCAATTATGATATTTCTCTCACCATTTTGGATTAATATAGTAATGGATTAAGTTTTTATAAGTAATACAATAAATATTTATATTCATTACAATGTGAATTCACTGGTAATCAAACAAGTATAAAATTTTATGCACCTCTCTACTTCGAAGTTATTAAGTTTTTTTAATAATATCAGAACCCAAGATTTAGAAAAAAAAAACTTGGTACTTACCTTTAAATCTGGTAAACAGTCTCTAATATGATGCATTAACAGCCTGTTCAATGTCTTTGCTAAATATGGAGTACCATTTCTTCCAGCTAATGTGGGATATTTACTTTGTAAAAATGTAGCTTCATCTTTCAAAGAATCCTTTATAGTTTTATTATTCATAATATCTTGTTGTGATCGATTGACAACCCCAATAATACCTAATTTCACAGGAATTACCCTCCCACAAAGAATATCAATAGCGTCAGTTCCTACAACAAACAAATATTAAAACTGTCTATATAATACTTGAATGAAATAACTCACCTGCATCCATGAGATCTAATTTTGTAACAACAGCAAGTGTTCTCCTTCCATCTGGATCAACATCTTTTGCTATTGCTAAACTTTCTGAAGTAGCCATGTCAGTATTTGCAGTCACTACTGCTAAAATTATAGAGTTGGGATTTGCAATATATTTCAAAACCAATTCACGAATTTGTTGTTCTATGTCTGGTGGTTGATCACCTACAGGAACCTAAAAAATGTATTTTTTAGATAAGTATTTCCAAAATAGAGTACAATAGAAATATTTACCTTTGTTATTCCAGGTAAATCCACTAGTGTTAAATTCACTACTTTAGTAGAGTAGATTTTCAAATTTATCGGTTCTGGGCATATTCCTTTGTTACTACCCGCTACACGATTTGTCTCCTCTTCAATTTCATGCCTAATTTTATCAAAATCTTTGAAAACCTTCTCTTTGGCATGAAGAAAAATTCCCCAATCTTCAACTTCAACAGTACCTGAAATAAGAATAAGCTTTCAAATTAAAATAATTGGTCTCTTTTTTTTCATATCTAACAACTGCAGAAAATAGGAAATGTCATACCATCCATTGCATTGCGATGTTCTCTATCATCCTTGGGGCAATAAACTAATTGTAGTACTAAAGGTCTTCTAGTTACAATGCCGGTTCCTCTGGGTAAAAAGGATTTACCTACCAAACTCTCAATCACTGAACTTTTTCCTGAACTCTAAAAAATCAATTTAGGTTATATCAAAGTCAAATTTCGAATATCCAATATTTCAATTTACCTGTGATCCGAGAACTATAATTTGAGGTAAATGGATAGCATCCGAACCAACAGTATTGAAAACATCCTGTAATTTGTTAATTACTGGAATAAGAGCCTCCATTCTTGATTTATTTTTTAGGGTTGTTCCAAATAAGTATATCGATTACTTCAAATACGCGTTTTATTCAATTCCAAGTAACTTAGAAATTCATTATGCAAATGTAACTTAACGATATTGAATGAAATGATTAACTGGTTTTTATAAAACAATATTTCACCTTTTTAATGGAGAAAGCTTTTGAAATTACTGATTCAAAAATGGCATCTGTCAAAAAGTCAATGACATAACACACAGGCAAATTATCGCGACGAGCTACTTCGAAAACCTTTCAAAAACCGATTACTACAAATATAATTATCTTCCTAGTAGTACGAAAAAATGTAAACTCAAATAGTTTTCATTACTTAGACCAGTCAAAATAGAAGTTAATGCATATTATATGATTAATTTATAGTGCACTATCACAATTTATAAATATTTCAGTTAGCACGCAACACACATTACAAATTTTCATCACATGTTATTCCCAGAAAGTAGTTAGGTCATAATTAAGGAGCGAGATCTTTTATCATACAGCTTTGGTTAATAAATTAAATTTAAACCTCTAAAAGTAAAACTGCTACCTCGTATATGGATGACTGAATATTTTCATTAAACATGAAATCATATTCTTCATATTTTATAATTTAACCACCTAGGTATATGTTTGTAAACCAAATACTTTTATCTTTCGATTATAAAATGTACAGGGACGTGTTTGAGGTTGATAACTTTTGAATCAATCTTCCTGTATCGACTCTCTCTCACCTGCTCACTAGAAACGCTCGAAATGGCTGGCAATAATAATCATAGAAATGTCGTGTCGTGTAGATACCTTGAAAGAAAGCCGTAATATATACTACCAGGAAAAGGGTGTGTTAGAAATAAAGGTCTCTGTTGTATACTTTCAGTCTTATTTTAACAATTTACAACAATATTTTATTACAGTTTACAATATTTAAGCGAACTCAATTACCAATAAGAGTGTTATGATATATTAGTGTAAAATAATTATTATCAATTTTGTTAGAGTGCTTTCTGGTGGTGAAAACAAGAAATAATTTAAATTTGATTATGTTATAAACTTATAAATTGGGTACTTTGAAATGTCGAGATAAGCGAGATATAATTTATTCAAAAAATACATTAAAAATTGTTGAAAAATAACATTCTTAGTTGATTACCTAGTTATGAGAAGACTGGGGGAGGAGAAGAATATTCTCTTGTGAGATATCTAGAGCAGAGGTGATCACTTGTTTTATAATCTTCACCTGGCAACCATACCAAAATTGTAACAGCTCTGCTCTCTCTCTGTGGAACATGTCTTTACAGACACACACTATGTGTACTTTTTAAATGAAAAATGAAAGCTTCATGAACTGTTTAAAAACTATTTTATTATTTTTCAAACTTTGTCACAGGAATAAATAAATACATACACACAAAAAATGTCAAAAACAAAAAAGTTATTTATAAAAGTATACTAATAAGAGGATTTTTCAAAGCTCGCTTATCCACATTTTGTAGTACCTAAATATTATCCAATAATTCTAGGTCAAGGCTCTAAGTATCTATTCAACTTTTATAATATTATCAATATATATCACATTGGGATTTACATCTTGTTAGGTCTACCAATATTCAGGGCGTTTTCGGTTAATAAAAGTCTTTTTTTTTCTTAATTATTTCTGTAAAACCAGAAAATAATCGTACTTATTTTCTTGTCCACACCCTCAATTTTGGTAACTGAACAGTAATACACATTGTTTAAACTAATATCTAAATTAAATTTTGGAAAAAATGTACATGCTAAAAATATGTCTAGGTATAAAAAAGTTATGATATATAAATAAAAATTCGTTTGATATAATGAAGACCTATTAACTAGTGAACATGTAGGTTTGAATAAAAACAGTCATATATATCTTTTCGAATCTACACACATTAGGTTTCATACACGAAAAACCATGTCCAATATATTTATTCAAACTGTTTCTTCAAGCTCATTTTATTTGATTTCAGTGAACCAAAATAGAAAACTCCAAATTCCGTTTAAATATCCCTTAAGCAGCAAAAAAGACTTGCGGAAAAATACCGAGATATTGCATTACAAAAACTATAGACTTTAGGTACACAAGTAGGTTATACAGATCGCTAAAAGTCTATTTGAGCCATACGATTTACACAAGTACGACAAGGAAAATATGAGCAAAACTACTTGAAAGAGAGAGAAGAATAATTGTTCGTAGTCAGCGTTGGGCGTGTTTTCAGCTCCAGCTACCAATCTGATATGAAAGCAGCGTTGCCAGTTTAAAATGTTTTGGTACTTTCTAAGGAATAATCATCTTATTTTGCATTTAACTTTTAATACGGGATAACGCCGTATTTATTGGGAGAAATTCGAGATTATTGACTATTGAAAAATAAGTGATATCAACACAGCTAAGAATAAAATAGTATAGTTCAAGAGAATAATTGGACAAATTACAATCTCCAATAAATAAAATCTATACACTGCTTTCGATTTAACAATTATTGGTATTTAACATTGTTGCCGACAAAAATTGGGAATAACTTTTACAGATAAATACTTTTGGCAACAGCTGGCTGCACACAATTATTCTTCTCTCTCTTTCAAGTGCTTTTCTCATATTTTCCTTGTCGCACTTGTGTAAATCGCATGGCTCGAATAGACAATCTGTATATAATAGGCGACGTTGCCATTTTGTCCGAGTTAAAATACTTTTTAGTTATTTCGGTTAGAGCTTGTGACTTTTTAGATATTGTATGAAATTTTTTCCGTATCAAAGTAATCTTGAGCTATAAAAATAAAATCTCTTTATTTATCTAATTGCGCACCTTTTTTTTTTCGATGTTTTCCATTGCTTTTTATTTATATTTCTGATATTTTTCCTTGTCTCTGAACAAATTGTATTCGATAGAATTTAAAATATCTCAACTTATCATTTATAAAATTCTCAAGCTATTTGTTTAATAATTATACAGTTAAAATTGAAATTCGATAAACATCAAACTCACAACCTAACCATAGGCGTAGGCAAAAATATTTTTAAAAAGAGCACAATAAGAATTTTATTAATTTTTTATGTTTATAATAGGTACATACTGCAACTAAGAGACGCTTATTCTGGCCAACATTTCCTACGATATATAATTAGGCGTTAATCAGTCACAACAATTTTTTTTATTAGCGAAAACGAGTGAAAACGGATATCTACACCTAACATAGGGGATGTAAAAAGCATTTTTTTTGGTCTTATACAGAACATTGGCCTTTTATAAGAACAAAAGTTATAGTTTACAAGTCTACGAATAGCAGCTAAAGATATTTTTGTGTCACACTGTACATGAAGCTATTCAAAATTGCCCCAGATTACATGAAATGTAAGTAAAAAATAACTTAAGCTGATTTTCTCAGTTGAAAAATCTTTTTTTCCAATAGGCAATATCGTGTTAGCAAAGAAATTCTTCCACCTTAGATATTTTTTCTAAAAAACGTCCTTAATCTTCATTAAATTCACGAAAAAATTCGAAATCGTGATATTGGTATGCTTTTTTAGCTGTTTGGTCCATATCAATTAAAAATAATTTACCGCGTAAAACGTTTAAAAACAAAATTAAAAACTGTCAATTAAAAAATCTATTTCTGTGTCTTCAACTAACACAATTATAGTAAACCTACATATCTATATTTTATTTGTAAAATCTTGTCGATGATATCAACTAAAGTATAGGTGGAAGAAACGTTCCGGAATCGTTGAGATTTGAGTCCAGTTTGGTGACACTGTCGTGTAGTCTAGTTTCAACTATTTTGGCCTTGACTTTATCGCCTTTTTGAACAACGCATTTGTAGTGACTTCGGGAATGACTGCTACCGGAAGTACTGCTAGACGAATGACTTTCATGCGACACATTCACTTCTGAGTGACTGTGACGCAGTTCTCCGGACTTTGACGAATGAGAACCAGCAGTTACCCAGGGATGGCGTAGAGCTTCGTCAGGAGCCAAACGTTTCTTAGGATTCCATCTGCAATACAAAGAAACATTATTTAAAAATATTATTATATATTATATTGTAGAAGACGGGTCTGGGTTTGGCGAACAAAATAACTCACTTTTAATGTAATTTCACTTAGTTTTATTCTTAATATAGAGCATAAAATACGTGTATGTCTTTTCGTTCCACTTTTTAGAGTGCACAAAACAGTCTAACCTATAGGAATGAAAGTTTATAGGATGACCTTGAATACAAAAATGAGGTTTCAAACCCATCCACCTGAAGCGCTAGTTGCAATTGAGCCTGGCAGCTGAGGCCTTTAGCACGAAAAGAAGAAAATATTTTAAAATTCATCATAACTGTCATATAGTTGTTGTCACCATTGTCTTTTATAGATTGTTTCCTTTTGCCATTTGCTGCTGTTATTTGTGTTTTAATTAGGTACTGTAAGTGTTATTAAGTGTGATAATTCATAATATTATAATAACTTTATAATGGTTGGTGTGAAAGTGTTGCGTTCTTGAGTGTACAGACATTACATCAAAACGACATAGGTTTCCCAAACATGACCCTTTGTTGTTGAATGAATGGGTTGCCTTTATTCGCAATTTAAAACTAAAGGAATCAAGCGCTGAGCAGATTTATAAATCCTACAAAGTTTGCAACAGGCATTTTGAACCACAATATATTGTTATTGGGACAAAAAGGGGCCTCACTCGCAAAGTTGTTCCTACAATCCTTTCAGGATTGATCGAAAAGAAATATTATCACTCTTAGGTATTACTTAGCGCGTGGTGAAATGTAAATTGCATTTAGGAATTCCTAAAATCGTTTTAGGTATTACCTGACTTTAGGAAATGGTTAGTGAAATCGGGCATTAGTCATCAAAATAAACAAACTTCCATTAAAAAAGCGCTATGAAATAGTTCTGAACCCATCCACTGCGATCGCTGAAATTCTTCTTCCCTTAGTCTGTTTTTCGGCCTCCGCTGCCTTGCCTATTTCGACAAGTCAATTGCAACTAGCGCTTCAGGTGGATGGGTTTGACACATCATTTTGTCATTATAGGTAATCCTATTGGACTTTCACTTCTATAGGTTAGACTGTTTTGTGTTAGAGTGTTCTGTGCTCTGTCAACTGTCACTTGTCCTGTCAGTTACAACACAGACATGGGACCATGGAGCTAGTATTAAGAGGAGTCGCTACGCCTGTCATAAAAGTGGTATCGGTTTCGCCATTTTACTACCACTTCTCTGTCAACTTGACATTAGTATTGTTTTGTGGATGTGAATTGGGTATTTTTGGATTTTCTTTCTGTTAGAGTCGTTTTTTTCTATTTTAATAATTGAACAATAATGGTTTCTTGTGCTTCACGAAGTTGTACAAGTAGAGACAGTGTGAATACGAAAAAATCATCAGGAACAACATATCATAGGTTAGTAAACAATCGAAACAGGATTGTACTGGAATATATTTCTTTGTGCTTCAATAAGTTTTATTTAACTTGTATGTATGTATGTGTGATTTTTGGGGTGACATTCACTGAGACCTAAAAGATCTATTGTGCCCCCTTACTTCTACTCAGTTTCTGAGGAGAGTCTCAGAAACTAGTAGTTCCTTTAGTCCTGTTTCCCGGAGGAATTTTAGGATGTCTGCAGGCTTCAACTTAGGCAAATGTTCCTCTTCTATCCAGTAATCTCCCAGGTGCTGTGCTCTAGGATTCTGGAGTGCTGTGCAGTTGGAAAGTATGTGGATGGAGGTTTCTTCTTCCATTCCACAAAATCTGCATTCTTCTTCCTCCGCTATTTTGAGCTTTTTCAGGTGCCCATTCAGGCGACAATGTCCCGTTAGGATCCCTGTTAAAACTCTTAGCGCAGTTTTACTTTGACTTATGCATTCTTTTGATCTCAACAGGTTGTAGTCACCCAGAAGAGTCTTTGATTGTATAAGCCCTACTAGATCTTTCCAATGGTCAGATCTTCTCTTTTTCTCGGCTTTACTTATTTCTTCCAATATTACATTGGGGCTGATTCCGCAAAAGGGTTCGGGCCCCCAGAAAGGTATTTCAGTCCCCCTCTTTGCTAGTTCATCTGCTATTTCATTTCCTTCTATTCCAGTGTGTCTTGGAATCTATAGTAAGGTGACTATATTGTTCTCGCCTAGTTCATTGAGTTTGTCTAGGCATTCCCACACCATTTTGGAACTGATTACACAAGAGCTCAGTGCCTTAATGGCTGCTTGACTATCCGACATTATGATAATCCTTTGTCTTCTGTATCCTTTATCAGTTCCTTTAGTCCTATTTCCCGGAGGAATTTTAGGATGTCTGCAGGCTTCAACTTAGGCAAATGTTCCTCTTCTATCCAGTAATCTCCTAGGTGTTGTGCTCTAGGATTCTGAAGTGCTGTGCAGTTTTTAACTTCATATTATATTCAATGTTTTTAGATTTCTTAGAACTCCATCAATAAGAGATATGTGGTTGAAATTTGTGAAAAGAGGTTCTTGACAGCCAACAAAATACAGTGTTTCTATATTATCAATTTCATCTTGTCAAAAGGACGATAATGTGCACTTTAACGAAGAAAACCACCTCTAATCAAAAATTCAAAAAGCCGCTACGCTATACCTAGGTTGAAAAAGAATTTCACTAGTGAATATATTTTTATTGATTGAAAATTTAAATAGTCCGTCGACGCCATATTGCTAACACCACAATGTCACTCATGTGATTCCACTTTCCTATTATAAGATAGTCGACTGTGTCATCTCCTCTTAATAGTAGCTCCATGCATGGGACACATATAGACCATAGACAAAATATACTCTGCGATATTGGCAATACCAACTTAATTAAAAAATATGAAAGAATATTACTACAATATTTATTAGACACTTTCAGCTGGTCATAAGTTTTCACACGTATCCGTATCCGTATTGGAGTTACGTTGACGTAAAGAAATTGTCAAGAAAGCCTTTTTAGCAGAAAACGTATCGCTTCGTTCTGTTTCTGATTGTATAACCTCAAAGTTTTTATATTTTACCTTTTTATATTTCTGTAAAACGTAAAATTGGGGCGATATTAAATAATCCATTGCTGCTAGACGAGGAAGATGATGTAAAATGGCACGGAATACTGACTTTGGTCGGGTTACGGATACGTTTAAGTATATGGAGTAGGGTACGTAACAATACGTTCAACGCATCGTATCGGCTGAGACGTAACGGTTCTACACATGCGCAGTTTGTTACGTATACGGATACGTGAGAAATTCAAGACAAGCTAAAAGTCTCTATTTAATCGAGACCTACTACGTTCCTGATCATAAATTTTCTAACAATTTGTATTTGAAATGAATCAAACAAGTATATCAATCATATAGTAGATTTTGAAGCTTTGACAAGTAGATAATTGTGATTCAAAGTCATAAGTCCATAATATTTTTTTTCTATTAATTCAGTACTACTAATGTTGTCATTTGCAAAGTACTGTTATTTCTACACCAGGAAAAGAATGCGGCATTACCACGCAATGTACATATATAGGTATAATGTAAATAAAACCAGTGGTGGTACTCTGCAGGAGTGATAATTATAAAGTACAGATTTAATATTGTGAGTGTTGTGGTTTTAGGGATATTTTAAGATCTATAGGACATGTCTATCAACTGACAAGTTGACAGTCGCCCTGAGGATAGAAAATTATTTGGATAGATATTTTTTTTTATTTATATTTGTTTAATGTCGCCCGAACCACTGAGGTTATAAGCGACAACTGTTATAATTCTTTTAATGAAACATTTTAAATTTAAATGTCTTTCATGTTAATCTCTTTAAAAAACTTAATAATATTGTCCACGTTGTTATTGTCTCTGAGTATGTCGGGTATTTTCTGTGCAAAGTTGAATTTATTTCTGGTGTTGTTAAATTTTTGGCATTCCACTAAAATATGTTTTACTGTTATGTCGGTTTGGCATGTATCACAATATGGGGTGTTGTGGATAGATATTAGATTTGTAATTTGATTGTTTTGTTTTGATTTAATGATTCTTTTAACTATAAACATAGATATATAGTTTGTTTATCATCAGATTCAGCAGGGCCAACTTTACCATCATGTGGACTTGCCCTTTGCACTTTCATTCTTTTACAGTAACGGTGATCATGCGTAAAGGAATATAACTTAATTTTAATATTAGAAAAAGCCAAATCCTGTCAATTTAGATTAAAATTGGAATTTTCTTTATGATATGACAGTTTATACGTTAACAGTTACTGTTACAGAAACATGTTGTGTACACACCTGTACTTTGTCAATGGCAGAGTTCATGAAATTATGTTTAGAAGATGAATTATTCCAAGCGGACTCGTGTAAGACTAACATCTTTGTATGATGTGTTAGTTGACATGCCGTATTCATTCACTTAATAAATATCAAACACTCCCATCCAACTATTGGTAGGTTGGGTCTTGTTCCATTATATTGTTCGTAAAATATAGTAGTGATTCTACTTTTTTTTAGTCGTATGCCTTCCTTAGAGATCGTCTCGATAAGATGATCGCTAAAAGGCAGGATCGTATTCGAGCTAAATATGGGGAAGACCGCTAAAATACAGGGCTGGATCTATGTATGGGCATGATTGCCTCTAGCACAGGGCCCCCAGGTTCCAGGGGGCCCGAATAATAAAATAATAACCCAGTAAAAAAATACGAATGAAAAATAAGACACCCGAGACAACATATCACATGATTTACTATGGAAGAACTTTTATATAGGCTGCTTAAGGTGTATATAGACGTGTAGGGGCTAGTACATCATACTGCATTACACCAATGAGAGCAGCCTTTACGCCTGAAATTTTATGGGAATTATTGTATTATTTATATTGTAAAACAAATAAAAATATATAACTACCTTATATATAGTAGTTCTTAGGCATTGAGATCACGATTATACTGTTTTTGAAAATTAGTGGTTTTTCCCATTGAAAGGTATATGAAAAATAATATTTCAAACTAAAGTTTTTAATAAAAACACTAGTAGATGGTATAGAGCAGCTTCAAAACAGTTTCAAAATGATCTATACCATGTTTTTAAACGAAGAGGAGCGATTTGAATTTAAGTTGGCATTTCTGCAGCTTGGTGATTGGTTGAATTGCCGCCCGTTTCACACAGCAGCTTTTTTGATACAACTGACAACGATATTTGTCAGTTTTGGGTTTATATGGAAATATCATAACCTCAATCTTTATTAGGAACATATTTTTCACGTTTCTTGTTTTATTTTTAACTAAGTATTAGGTATATTCCAAACAAAAGTGCCTTTTTTTATTATTTATTCAGTTTGATAAACAAAACCTATGCTTGTTTTTTCTTGTTAATAATATAAATTTCCAAGTAAAATCTAATTATTGTAAATATTTCTACATCAAGTTTTACTTACTTTACAGTACATTATTATGGCATTTTCGATATAAAAACTTCTGTTGACTTCTAGTTCGAGATCAAATGTGAATAGAGTATAATTTAAACATATAGTAGCTTTTCTGTACATATTTATATCATTCAATTTGACATGAATTACTTATGATTTCCTTACATTTTGTTCCTAATAATGTGACATTTGGTTACAACTTTCGCCATGGCCTGTGGCCAATTATGTTTCAAATTATAGACTTGCATTGATCCCTCATTCGACACGATACCTGCGAGCAATATAATACATATGTCACATGATTGTCAATTAGTTCGAAAAGTCTGAACACGACCCTTTCGGCACACCCTCTTAATCTAGTAACTCTTAGTGGTGTAAGTGAGGTTTCTTAAAACGCCCCTCCTAGCTTAAAAACAAGGTATAGGAACCTTATGGCCCACTAAAAATAATCTTCCAGGAATGATGGGAGAAGTTAAGACCTATAGGAAATATAGAAATACAAAAAACTATCAGTGTTAGTCCTGTACTGCATGGAACAATAAACTAGTTTATCTATTTTGCTTCAAATTTTTTTATTAACCTATAAAATTGTAATTAAAGTGCTTACTTAAATTGATAATGGAGAGCATTCAGAATATATTTCGTTAGTTTATGTTTTCAGTTTTGTGGGTATCAAATACAATAGTAGGTACACTGTCTAAGATTTATGTTATTTATAGACTAGACATTAAATTTCATAAACATTAAGTAAAATTGATTTTTTATACACACTAGAACATTTGTCTAGTTAATTTTATTATTATTGACATATATTTTGTGTATAAATTGAATTTATAATCAATACTTTCCCATTTCAAGCACTTTGTAAAGA
>CAJUYH010004659.1:19455-45715 GCA_910591685.1 Galerucella tenella | reverse complement strand
TAATTAATTATTGTATAGAATTTTTTGTGTATTTCTTTTACAAGTTTAATAATATAAATAAATAAGTATAGTGTTTTTCACTCTGTTTTTTGTTTACCTTAAAAATGATGTTTAGGTAATATCTATATAAAGGAGAAAAGTGCATATTTAAGAGCACAAGTGCATATTTAACTGCATATTTTGACCTATTTTTAGAGCATATTTGCATGCATATTTTGGTATTTTTTAGTGCATATTTTCCAAGCCCTAGTTATTAACAATTAACTAAAAAAAAGGGGGTTTAGTTTTTTGCAAATTTCTCAAAAACTAATCAAGATTTTTCAAATTAAAAAAAAGATTTGAAAAGAGGAGGAAATTTCCTAAAAAAATCCGACACCCGGAACTGTAGGAGCAATATTTATAATTTTCCCAGAGGGATGAAAATACGGCCGAAAACGGGTGTTCTGGCTTCCGTACTTTGGACACTTTATTAATAAAAATTATTTTAACATATTAAATAAGAAATGAAAAAATTCAGGGGCTTACTGGATAGATAAATGAACAATAATCCGCCTGAAAAAAATTTTGATCACAATTTTTCAATTAGTTATTCAATTGTTAAGTAATAATTTTTTTCTGCTTGAACATGAACATTGCAAGTGTGATAATTGTTAAACTATAAATTTGAGATTTTTTTCCTCTCTTGGAGCAATTCTTCAAAGGCTTCACAATAGATCCCCGTTGGAAAAATTGAAAAATGTTTATTTTTCGGGTTTTTATTAATAATTATCGTTGTTGCAAAATTAAAAACTTAAATTAATCATTGAAATTAATCATTAATTTTTCAAATATTATTAATGATCCGTTTTTATGTTATTATGTTTTTTTGACAGTAAGTAGAAAAGGAAAAAAAATATAAGGTAAAAATTTATTTGTTTAACAAATTGTTTATTACATAAACAATGAAAAAATAAATAAAACGAAATTTTTTTTTATATCGAAAAGAAAAATAAATAATGATTTTAAAAAAAATTGTTCCTTAATATTAATTAGAAGTGGGAGAAAATAATTGTTAACTAACAAATGCGTTTTTAAGCAATAAAAGAATATTTTAAGGAACATTTTTTCTTATCATTATTTGTATCAAAGATTGAAATTCCATAAAAAAAATTTCAATTATCTAATAAACAACGCATTTGTTTATAACAATTTTTCAAACAATAACAGATAAAAATTTTAAAAAATTATTTTTATGCAGCTTCTAATAACATAAAAACGGATCATTAATAATATTTGAAAAAAAAATTTTTTTTTCAATGATTAATTTAAGTTTTTAATTTTGCAACAACGATAATTATTAATAAAAACCTGAAAAATAAACATTTTTCAATTTTTCCAACGGGGATCTATTGTGAAGCCTTTCAAGAATTGCTCCAAGAGAGGAAAAAAATCTCAAATTTATAGTTTAACAATTATCACACTTGCAATGTTCATGTTCAAGCAGAAAAAATTATTAGTTAACAATTGAATAACTAATTCAAAAATTGTGATAAAAATTTTTTTCAGGCGGATTATTGTTCATTTATCTATCCAGTAAGCCCCTGAATTTTTTCATTTCTTAAATTTCATATTTAATATGTTAAAATAATTTTTATTAATAAAGTGTCCAAAGTAGGCATGGTTTACGGAAGCCAGAACACCTGTTTTCGGCCGTATTTTCATCCCTCTGGGAAAATTATACCTAAATATTGGTCCTACAGTTCCGGGAGTCGGTTTTTTTTAGGAAATTTCCTCCTCTTTCCAAATCTTTTTTTTTAATTTGAAAAATCTTTATTAGTTTTTGAGATATTTGCAAAAAACTAAACCCCCTTTTTTTTAGTTTATTGTTAATAACTTTTGCAATTTTTGTTTGCGGAACTTCATTTTTTTCAAAAATCATCTAGATGTCATCCCGAATCGAATGACACCTCGATCATAATTTTCGGAGACTGCTGAAAAAAGTTGGCCAAAAAGGCACTTGTTGACTAGATTAAGAATACCTAGTTATTCTAAGAAATAACTGATCGTGTCCATCAAAGTATGTAACAAGCTATTTGACACTTTAACTAGTTATTCTATGAAATAACAAGGAATTCTATAAATTAACTAATGATAGACAGTTAAAGTGTAAAATAAACAATTTATCTAGAATGAAATTAAACTAATGATAGAGATTTAAAATCAAAAAGAAGCAATTTATCTAATTTATTCAGCGAACAAATGGTATTTTTGGAAACGTACCATAAAATCATTTGTTACTACAAGGATTACTAAAATGACACTCGGAATTACAAAGAACATTATGTCTAAAACGAAAACATTTTTTGTTGACGCACTGGATTTTACACGAACATTTTTTAAATCCCTGACCTAAACTTTAAGCTGTAGCAACCGACCGGAGTGATATTTCTACAACCGGTACTTCTCCGATTTTAATTAATTTTTGTTCGCAGACATTGAACTGGGATCGGGAATATAATTGTTTTATGCGGCCGTTTCTTGTGACCAATTGGAAAAATACTTCTTCGGTTATTTTTATGATGATGGCTAAAATAGATTTGGCATCACTTTTACCTCTGCCAACTTCAGGCACTGGGATACGGACGGTAAAGCCCACAGAGGCTTCAGAATGAGATTTATCCGACGTTAATTTCATTTTTTTCACTGGAATTTTTTAAACTTTTCTTTGCGTGCGAGATATGTAGTCCAAGATAGGAACCTAGGTCGACCTTCGCCGAGCTGATAATAGAATGAAACATGTTTTATCATGAACTTAGTATATTAGAAAATATATCAAAGATGGGTTGGCTGAAAAAATGCCTAGGTTCGGATCTTCTACTAATGATATAGATTATTTTACACTTCAACGGGCTGCAGATCGTTATTATATGAAATAACTAGTTAAACCATGAAATACAAAAGAGTTTTACACTTTAACGAACACGATCAGTTATTTCATGGAATAACTAGGTATTCTATAAAATAACGGAATTCATACTTTAACGGTAACATATATACTATTTCATTAACAATCGATTAGTTACTATTAAGCTTTTAAAAACATTAATTTTAAGAAAATTTGTTAACATACAAAAACTTCATGAAACTGCTGCTAGGCAATATTACTATTTTATTGTTTCCGTTATGAAATTTT
Organism: Galerucella tenella; assembly: GCA_910591685.1. Classification (NCBI taxonomy): domain Eukaryota; kingdom Metazoa; phylum Arthropoda; class Insecta; order Coleoptera; family Chrysomelidae; genus Galerucella; species Galerucella tenella. The sequence continues at coordinate 42,543 of CAJUYH010004659.1, read as the reverse complement.
AATTTTTTTGTTTAAAAAAATACATAATAATAATGTCTGATTTTGTATGAACCTTCGGAAGTCCGGAAGACTGCGAACTCTGCGGTTGACGGAATAATATTATGATATGATATTTTTTTACCTTGAAGTTTTTTCTTAGAACAAAGAGATTCGAAAAAAAAATAAAATACAATATTCTGGGTCTACTTAAATGTTTTAAATGTTTAAAAGTTTTAGCTATAAGCCGATGTCAAATTCAGCTGTTGGTAGTTACAAAAATTGAAGTTTACTAATAAGTTTTTAGTTTGCTATTGTCAATTTGTCTGTATATATACCAGTTTCATTTATTCTTTTATGTCATACTAGTTCATTATTGTGTTTTTATTGCTTAGTTACCAACTATCTAATGCCGTACTTTATGCCCGTGCGGGCATAAAGTTCAATTTATGGCCCGCGCGGGCATAAAGAGAAATAATTTTTTGTTCAACTTATTTAATAACCATGTCGTAAGCTTCTTTAGACTTTTTTGGCAACAGATTTACAGTTGCTTTCTTTGTTTTTTCAATAATTTCGTCAGGAATTCCAAAATCTTCGTTCATTTTGACTTCTAACTTTGACACATATAAAACTGTGATATTATGACATTTACGTTTGTCAACATTCGCCTATTAATTCAAACCAGATTTTTTAAAACACTGATTTTTATTGAGATTGGATTGCAATAACGAACTAGTATGACATAAAAGTTTGTATGTACCGCAGGCATGTTCCAATTCCGCCATCCATCTCGGCACCATAGGCAAAATAAGACGTTCTGATTGGTTGCGTTGTATCTACTACTATCTACTGGCAATATGGAAATTAATAGGAATGCACGCACTCACAAAAATTCACGTACCTTCTTTATTTGTACAAATTAAATTAAACATGCTGGCATTTTTAAAAAGCTAAAGAACCCAGCTTTCGGATGATGTAAAAATATACAGGGCATTATATTTAAATAAATCAAGTAATTTTTTTTGGAAATAAACAATTTTTTTCCTCGTCCTGTAGAACTGGGAAGAAATTTTAATGTTATTGGGATAAACTTTTTGAAATATCAAACTCATTGGTGGAAACCGCACGTTTCTATCTTTTTTCGTTTAGTCAATAGATAGTTAATCACGTTTAAAATGTGTCAATTTTATATTTTATTTGTATCATCTGATAATAAATGCTTATTAAAATAATGTTCTGTTCAAATAATTCACACTATCTCAATATAATATAGGTATGTACCTACTAAATCTTTAAAGTAAATTTTATATGAAATATTAAAATTTTTGCAAAAAATCAATTTATTTTCGTCAGTACTTAAGGGTTAACTTCTTTCCATTGTTTATGTACTATCACTTAATACAATAAATACTATTATGAACATTGCATGTGTTTATTATTTCAATAGGAAATCATGCTTTAAGCTGATTTCTATTCCGCCGCCGAACTCGGCACACCACTTTCAATTCCGACCACGATCTCAGCACCCACTTAACCGATACAACGCAACCAATCAGAACGTCTTATTTTGCCCATGGTGCCGAGATGGATGGCGGAATTGAAACATGCGTACCGCAGGCATAAACAGATGTGCATACCCTCGGGCGACTTACAAACCCTCGGGCCAGAGGCCCTCGGCTTCGTAAGACGTCGCCCTCAGGACATAAACATCTACTTATACCCTTGGTACATAAATGACTATTTTCTACTCCTATACTATAAGTTGTTAATTAAATGCCAACTTTCAGTTTCATAATGATACTCAGTATAACACTGGTTTTCATTATTTATAAAACTAAAAAATGGACCAATAGAAATCTAGATTTTCAAATACCCCTGTAGGCAGACCCAATATTTTCTGTAGAATGATTGACAGTGACAGTTTAAATCTCTTGCTTCAATTTTTAAATGAAATGTCTAGTACCATACCAAAAATACTTAATGACCAAGGTAAATAACATATTAAAACATCAATTTTTGTTTACAATAATTTATTACTAATTTTGTTTAAGTGCTTTTTCAGACAGTGCGACTGTGATGCGATTTTCCGTTTGCGGTATGTCGCAACGATATCGTGGAAGTATTAAAATATATGTAATCATATGTGTAATTTTCACATTATGCGGAAGCGACAAAAAAAACGGACGCTTAGTGGTTGTTGTTATGGTTGTTTTCGATCTATACGTGACGGATTCGAGTCCTGAGTAGTACATTTTTTTATATTTTTTTTAATCAAATTTCTTCGTAGAAAGAATAGAGTATGAAACTCTCATGTAATGGTTATTAATACACTCGCATTAACCATACGAAGCTCGCCTTTGGCTCGTTTCGTATCCTGGTTATTGACATAAAGTATATATAATACAAACGCTGAAATGACATTATAGATATGCATTAATAGGATAAGATTGATCTTTTTATAAAAATGTGTCAATATAATAAACCTAAAAATTTGTAGATCAAATGTGATAGATTAGGAAGATTCTAGTCAATTATTTAATAAAAAAAATAGAAGAATAAAGCCACATTATTTGGGTCTTAAGTTAAAATAAACCAATGAAAAAATCTAAATTGAAAAGAAAGGGGTCATTGAAAAAATAATGGAGGAGCGATGCGAAAATAAATAAGGAGAGAATTTTTGGAAATTTGGAAAAGAAATAGTTATTTGTTTTACTAGGCACAAAAGCACAAGATTTAATGCCGCGGCTGGTGTTTCATAGCCGAGCATAGCGAGGCTATGAAACCAGCCAAGGCATTAAATATGCTTTTCTGCCGTGTGAAACATATAATTTTTTCTTCAAATTTGTTCCAATTCCACGCAATAAAACCAGTTTATTATCATCAGCATCATTTTGAGTTTTCTTAATGTCATTGTCAATTTTAATAACCAGTTTGATTTAAATTATTACTTGGAAGGTTGCCTAGCAACGAACTTTTTCTGCCTAGGCAGTAAAAGTGGACTTTTTCTGCCTGCCAAGTGTCATTAAAAGGCCGCTCTTAATGTCATTTGGAGAAAAAGTAATTTTTTTGATATACCTACAGTAAAATATATGAATTAAAGGAATAAAAATTAAATATAGAAGTAAAGAATTATAAATGGGAATGAAAGATTATATAGCTTAGATAAATCAATATATATCATATGGTGGTGGAAAGTGTTGCAGAAAGAACAAGATACAGACTAAGTAGAGAGGGAATCATTAAAAAAAACACCTCCTCACTTCTTAGAAATCAGACAACCTGGGACATGCCACAAGACGGTATGATGAAAAAATATAACTTTTCAAAGAAATTCGTTACGGAAATGAGCAACAAGAAGGAATGGGATCCAAATACCATTACCAGACTTGGAAAGAATGCCATTCAATGGTACACAGACGGCTCAAAAGCAATAGAAGGAACTGGGATAGGAGTGTTCGGGCCAGGAACCAAACACTCTGAAAGCTTGGGAAAAACCCCAAGTATCTTTCAAGCGGAAATCCACGCCATAAGAAAGTGCGCCCAGTTCAATATTGATAAAGGATACAGAAGACAAAGGATTATCATAATGTCGGATAGTCAAGCAGCCATTAAGGCACTGAGCTCTTGTGTAATCAGTTCCAAAATGGTGTGGGAATGCCTAGACAAACTCAATGAACTAGGCGAGAACAACATAGTCACCTTACTATGGATTCCAGGACACACTGGAATAGAAGGAAATGAAATAGCAGATAAACTAGCAAAGAGAGGGACTGAAATACCTTTCTGGGGGCCCGAACCCTTTTGCGGAATCAGCTCCAATGTAATATTGGAAGAAATAAGTAATGCCGAGAAAAAGAGAAGATCTGGCCATTGGAAAGATCTAGTAGGGCTTATACAATCAAAGACTCTTCTGGGTGACTACAACCTGTTGAGATCAAAAGAATGCATAAGTCAAAGTAAAACTGCGCTAAGAGTTTTGACAGGGATCCTAACGGGACATTGTCGCCTGAATGGGCACCTGAAAAAGCTCAAAATAGTGGAGGAAGAAGAATGCAGATTTTGTGGAATGGAAGAAGAAACCTCCATCCACATACTTTCCAACTGCACAGCACTCCAGAATCCTAGAGCACAGCACCTGGGAGATTACTGGATAGAAGAGGAACATTTGCCTAAGTTGAAGCCTGCAGACATCCTAAAATTCCTCCGGGAAATAGGACTAAAGGAACTACTAGTTTCTGAGACTCTCCTCAGAAACTGAGTAGAAGTAAGGGGGCACAATAGACCTTTTAGGTCTCAGTGAATGTCACCCCAAAAATCACACATACACATACACATACATAAATCAATATATTAAAAGATATTAACTAAATTTAATGAAAATAGAATAACCGACAAGAAATTTCTTATGATATGGAGAATTAAAATTATACAAGGAGAAAAGAAATAGGGAAGTAAATTTCAATTAATTAATTCAATTAATTAGAATTTACATAAATCTCTCATCACTCAGAAATATCATAAAATTGGTAACATTTGGACATTATTTTAGGCATCATAATTAAAGGGTGTCTATTGTGAATGTCACCCCAAACACACACATACATTATAGGCGAAAGTGTTAATTTATAATAATAATCAGAATAATAGTAATATAATTGAAACAAATACAAAATTAATTATAATAATAATTCTTCATACATAAAATATAAATTTAAATAGATAGGTACTCAATTTGATGTATGACTGTAATAATATAATTCTATAAAATTGAATTTTTTGGACAATTTTCATTAAAAAAAAATTTAACAACAACCACGAGTCACGACCTGAGTAAAGTCAACAGCCTGGGACAAATAATATCCATTAAAAATAAAATCAATACAATAAAGTGGACTCTCGATATATGTTGAAACTCAAGGTACCGAAGAAAAATTTAATCAAGTTTTTAAGGAAAACTGGAATGCGACTACAAACTCACGGAATCGACAGGTGCACGTGTACCTATGTAAACAAACGACTTATGACACATAACATACTGATGAGTGATGACAATAAATACTTCAAATTATAAAGTACGGAAGCCCGGACATCAAATAATAATTGCATGGCAAACAAGACATACTATTCATTAAACTTATTACCGAGGGGTCCAAGTTGTATTGATTTTATTTGTTTTTTAAGGGAACGCGAAAAAAATTCAAATTATCAAATGATTCAAATTAACTAGTGTCAAAAGATCGATAGTCGACTGTATATATGTATTTTGTGTATGGTTTGGCAAATAATGGTCATTCTCTAGAAGCTAGACGGCTTCTTTATGCTGAAAAATATTCTCAACGAGAGACCCCTCATGAGGCGAAGGAAAAGTACAACAAGATTAGCATCAAATGAAATGTAATAGATATTTTGCGAAATAAACTAAATGGGGTGTTAAATCGATATCCGGTTTTTTAAATATCTTTTAAACCAAATATTTCTATAAGTGATATTGTCCTTCTGAATTATACTAAAATGGTCTTGCGGATATACCAGCCCCAATTAACTTTGAAGTGTAATTCAATGTCCTCCGTAGCATATAGCCAGGGAAGTAGTGGTTGCTTATTGGCGAACGGTCTTTGTACTTTTATTTTCAAAGACTCTGTAAGGCGTTATAATACTATTACCTTTATTTATAAAGAAACATGTTTATATGTATCTTGTAGGAAGCTTTTCTTCTTTTTTTTAATAAAAACCAAGAAATAAATAAAATTATTGAATATTGAGAAAATAAACAATAGAAAGAATAAAATAAAATAAGCTAAGAAAGTCTTTGGAAATTAATAATTATTTATTATTAATCATAATGTAACGAAAACTAATTTTATAAAACTTGAAAAAGATGTCCCTAGCTATCCTACGAACGTTGCTCAAGTAAACACCAACGATTTCGAAGAATTCCGAGCGTCTGTTCTAGAACCGATGAAGCTTAAGAGTGCTCTCAGACGAAACACTTTGTGGCCGGCTACTAGTGTCTGAAAATAATCGCGCGGCTAAAAATACATTAATATCAAATATTTATAGACGCATTCACACGAGACACAGAGATAAGAAATAATGTATTTTTAGCGCGCGATTCTTTTCAGACACTTTGTGGGCGGACACTAGAATCAAGATTCAAGACACAAAATGTGTCCCGTAATAAAGAACACTAGTCGTACACGTGTATCTGATTCAATTCAACACAATTTTTTTTTAAATATTCATTGGTCATTTGGAAACGCGTGTCCCGTTTGAACGTACTAATTGAAGTTCATGTATCACGAGTGACCCGTACACAGCACAGACACAGTGTCTGGACACCAGAGGGGAGGAGCGGGTAAACATACAATGGGGCTCCATCAACTGCGCATGACTCAAGACTGCCAAATTTAGTAGTAACATAACAATATTGAAATAAATATGTAAATCTCAGAAATATAAAACTAAAAAAAACACAAGAAAACCCAGGCCCAAACCCGGTTGATCAAAGTGTAACTATGTATAGAAATATCAAAAAATAAGAAATAAAAAACTTTAAAAAAAACAAAAAACCCAGCACCTAACCCAATATTGAAATAAATATGTAAATATCAGAAATATAAAACTAAAAAAAAGGTAGAACGAGTCGCGGGACACACGGTAGGAACTTTAGTTCCTTTTAAGCAAAAATTATGTAATACATCTGACGTTATAGATAAACAATTTGCATATATCTCGGTGGTCGAGTAGTAAGCAAACCAGACTCTCACGCGGTAGACATGGGTTCGATTCCCCGTGAAGAAGTTTTTTTTATTGTTAATTTTATTCTTAAATAATTATTCTGCTGAATATTATAAACGACAACAGGTAGACGTTTGAAATATTTAGCAGAATATTCATTATTATAGATAATGGTACGGTACCGTTCATGAGGGAGTCCGACCAACAATATCTAATCTACAGCATCGTATATTTAAAAAAGGAAACCGTAGCATTATACAAATTGGACATTCAAGAACTGTACGTTTACCACAAAATTAGTGGAAACATAAAATTGAATTGTTAAATTTTTAATTTGAAGTTATATTACAGTTTATAGGAATTTTTATTTTCCAGATTTTTTGCTAGGTGGGTCGTAGAAAAAATATGCTGTTCGACTCGTGTGGATTGTCCATATCGCACTTGAACGATTGAGTGCTGAAACTTTGCCCTCGTGCGATATGGCCATCATATCCACAATAGTTGCACAAACTACTATTTCTATCAAAATATGCAATTTTACATTTAAAAACAACCTGCCAAATGTCAAATCAATTTATCCATCCATTTTAAAGTTATCGAATTAAAACATTCAATTTTTAAAAATTTCAACACTCTGTATTTCGAAAAGTAAATGTGTTACACCCCTTAATCCTCATATCAAACGTTGTAATTACCCTTAACGTTCGAGATGGTGATACCATTTTTTGCGCGATCGTATTGAAATAAATTCCGAATAAAATAATTGAAATTTCTTCGAAATGAACGAAATGTCAAAAGTGACATTTATACTTCTCGATCAGTTTAATAGATATCCTCACGTCATTTTGACAACCGATGCTGTAAATAAACAAAAAAGATCAATCGCGCAAAAAAATTATGGAAATAATAGTAAAAATTTATCCGAACAAATTCAAGTAGATCACCAGCACTGCGAATACCAGCTTTGCATAAAATTTTAATATAGCGTCGGTGGTTCAGTGGTAGAATGCTCGCCTTCCACGCGGGCGACCCGGGTTCGAATCCCGGCCGGAGCATATGAATTGCTGCTTCGTAAACGAGAGAGAGACTAAGGAGAGAACACAAGCACGCAAGCAAGGCACATAATGAAGCAACGTAACATAACGTAGCGTAACATAACGTAGCGTAACGTAACGCGTAACGGTCAGATCTTTTGCGTCGCGACGAAATTTCGAGAATTGAGACATATTTTAACATACAGGGAGTTTTTGAAAGTGGAGAGGACAGAAAGTGTTTGGTATTCAGGCAGTGAAATAGTGAATTTAAATAAATTAGAATAAGTATACCGGATCACCGTACACTAACTACCGACAAGTAAATTCACTTCGTTGATTCATGGGTTACCGAAAATTTCCTTACCCCTCCTGTCGTCTGGCGAGTTCTGGCTAGTTTAAATCGAGTATTGAATGTTGTATTATGATAACAGACGTGTAAGGCGCCAGAGAAAAGATGTACCAAAATTTTCAAACGTTCCGACGCAAGTGAATTTACTTGTCGGTAGTTAGTGTACGGTTACCGGATATAAATAAATCAGAATTCGTAATATACAAGTGCAAATAAATTAAATAGTAAACAGCGTTTATAACCTTGTAAATTAATTCAAATAATAACAAACGTTACAATAATTATAGTGATTTTCCCAGTGCGGAAAAGACACTTTACGCATGTGTTAGGAACAGCATTTTTTCGACGAGCGGGTGAAAAATCAATAAGGTACTATTATATTGAAATGTTCCAAAATAATCAAGTGAAAACCAAGCGAAAATTAATTTAAAAAAAACATAAAAAATTTGTTAAAAACTCACCCCTAAATCTTTAAGTAATAGTTCCATTATACCGGTATCGGCGATACCTCTACTCGGCGGTGAAATAAACACGTCTATTCTCTCCATCAAACTAATGATGGAATTACTATCGTGCGAAATGGCCGTTCTAGCAAAATCCTCCAAAGTTAATCGTTCGAAATCATTTTTACGATCGACGTATTTCGAAAAACTTTTAAAAGTAACGTCGGCACGTGTCATATAATTTGACAGATCGTTTAAACGAAGTTCCAATCGAACTCTATCGGGTAGATTACGAAGAATCGTCGAAATCGTATCGGTACCTGTAACAAAAATAAAAATAAATTGTCTTTAGTCTGGTAACTTGGAATAAAATGCAAATTTTTAATGACAAAAGCAAGAAAACGATCGATTTCTCTGGCGTGTGGTATTTTATAAACAATAAATGTAAATTTTTAGACGTTGTCAAACTCCTTCTAATCCAGTCCGGTTAGCCCAAAAACTATCGAAACATGGATGTGAAAGCAGTAGGCAAGATTTTTTATTATAATCCGTTGCCTCCACCGACTTTTCGGCTGTGCTATTTGCACAATAACAGTTTATAGCCAAAACAACCAAAAATGGGCCTATTTTTCGACATGTTTTCGAATTTTACTCGAAAAGTATTGAATTTATAGTGCATATGTATGGAAACAAAGTTATGAAGCGTGAAATTTACTATAAAATTCCGTGGTTCAAAATGTAAAAAAGTCCATCCCTGCAGCCACAGCGGATGAATAGTAAGGAAAGATTGAAAAAACAGCTGTTTTTCAGACGCAAAATACTAATGCATTTTATGGAGCAATGTAAATCATTATTTGTCTCATAATACGTTATTTATTCACGAACTGAATGCAACAAACGCTGCTTCGATATTTTATTTAGTTGCTGATGCTGAGTAATATAATTGAATGAACATTAGGTAAAAGAAATAGACATTGTTTGAATAAAGACATATGCCACAAAAAATTGTTTAAACTAACAATAATATTTTTACACATACTAGAAGGTTACAGCTATCATATGCAATGATTTAATCGACATTTGTTTCGGTTTAACTGGCTCAGACGTTAGTTTAAAAAAGTGGTTCATTTTTTACCTTAGTAACAATTAAGATATCTGTGCGGTTTTTTATTTTAATTGAAATCTGAAAAAGCCACTTAAAGGACTTGGAAAAACACAACTTTTGGCGTCTTGAACGTTCAATTCGGACCATTTAATCCCGAGTTATTGAATCCCAAACTTCATCAACGATTCATCTCGGCAAACGATCAACAAGCTAACGAAAAAGAAAATATCGACTTGCAGGTACGATTCAACCTCTCACCGCTATACTCAGCCATGCCCTCCCCTCGGAATTATAGCGCCGAGAGCCTCTTCTTAATTGTTGATAAGTTATGAAAGGTAGGTGTGTTGAAAAATATCTGTATGCAAAAGGACCTATAGTTTGGCAAGTACAAATGTCACTGTCAACACCAACGCCACTGGATAAATCAATATCAATCAATTGACGAAGTGAGAGAGAAGAACACATTCGGGTGCCTGCCAATAAGAAGTAAGAAGTCAGCTGGTCAGGTAATTCGATAAAAATCACCAATTATGTAGTTCGGAGGGTGTGGTCATTATGGTTTTCGCACAACGCTGCCAGAGCTTGAAGAAGCCCATAGCAAATTTGGAAAAGTGTTCATCTTTTAATATTCATAAATTGGAAAAAATAATGTTAATAGACAAAATCAAAGGAAAAAAGCACATTAAAGAGTTAACGTTTAATCATATTGTTAATAATAAAATGTCCCTTTTCTAATTATTATCACTACATACTTAGGACTTTAGCTTTTTCATAGTTAAACGTGGCAATATCGTATGATTTCGACTGCATTCCTTTAACGGCTTCTGATAAACTTGCCAAAGTATACCTACATGCCAGTATTTTTGTTCGTTTGCCTAGTCGTTGATCAAGTTTGGGATTCAATAACTCGGGATTAAATGGTCCGATTTGAAGCGCTCAAAACGCCAATTAAGTTATGTTTTTCCAAGTTCTTTAAGTAAGTTTTCTCAGATTTAAATTAAAATACGCACAGATATCTTAATTGTTACTAAGATGAAATTTGAACCACTTTTTCAAACTAACTTCTGAGCCAATTAAACCGAAAAAATTGTTGATTAAATCATTGCATATGATAGCTGTAACCTTCTAGTATGTGTTAAAACATTATTGTAAGTTTGAAAAAAATGTGTGGCATGTCTTTATTCTGACAATGTCCATTTCTTTTACCTAATGTTTATTAACAATTAGATTACTCCGCAACCAAATAAGATATATCGAAACCGCCTTTGTTTCATTCAGTTCTTGAATCAATAACGTATTATGAATTATTTACATTGCTTCATAAATTACATTAGTATTTTGCGTCTGAAATACAGTTGTTTTTTCAAATTTCTTTTTACTTATTCATCCGCTGTGGCTACAGGGAATGGAATTTTTACATTTAGAACCACGGAATTTTATAGCAAATTTTACACTGCATAACTTTGTTTGTTTACATATTATGCACATATGCACGATAAATTCAACACTTTTCGAGTAAAATTCGAAAAAATGTCGAAAAATAGGCCCATTTTTGGTTGTTTTGGCTATAAACTGTTATTGTGCAATTAGCACAGCCTAAAAACCGGTGGAGGCAACGGATTATCATTAATCATGATATTTTTGAGGGATTCCATCAATTCCACATCCATGTTTTGATAGTTTTTGGGCTAACCCGACTGGACTATATTTTTATAAGCGCTACCGAAAGTACCCACGACGTGTGAACCTACTATTTCATTGTCTATATTATGTACGGTGGTCCGGCTGCATAATGTCTCACGCCAGGTTAATTGGATATTCAATGATTAAATAAACATGCTCCACTCTGTATAGATGAATGACATATATACCCACGCAAACATATCTGCTCATTCTACATTTTTTTATTTCAATTTTTCTAAGAAGAGTTCAAGTAAACAACTTTCTGTGTGATTCCCTTAAAATACTTATCACAGTTAAAGAGTTGAATAACCATATACAAAATTTTTGATAATATATTATCATATCAAAGAACTTACCCACTCCATCTACTTTTAATGCCAATTCATCTAGTTTTCGAGATATAACGTTTATTTTCCCGAAAAGTTTTGCTTCTGTTTTATCTAAAATCGGAAATGGTATTTCGGGAAAATCAACTCTTTGATCTACGACACTCCAAGCTTTCGATATACCTTCCGCTACTATCTTAGCGATTTTTATTATGTCCAATATACCTAAAGTCGCATCAATACTTTCACAATTTGGCACAAAGAAACACAAAGCTGAGAAAACAATAAAACACCGTTTAACGGACATTTTAACAGGATCGTCACGGACATTAACAAATTGCGTTTTACGACATAATCACTTTATAAATGAAATATTTATCTCGTTTTGTTACTTCTCACTTTTTTTTTATCTAGATAACTGTATCTCCTCCGCTTCCCAATTCACGATTTCAACAACTATCATCTGGTTATCGCGACCGTGGCCATTATACATATTAGTAGCTATTTGCTCTGCGGGGTTCTCCCGCTACCATGTCGGATGCTGTACACAGGAGCGGAATAGCTCATTTGTAGAGTCAAAATTAACAAAAAATGCCAAAAATCTTATTAGGTTTGTTCAAGTATCGAAATCACTGATAGTTTAAAGCTTTTATATACTCTTATAGCTGCGCATATCTACTCCAATAACAGGATTTATGTATTACTGAAACATGGAATTTGAAAGAAAACGGGATGGTTATGAATAAAAACAAAACAAAAGTTATGGTTATAGGAGAAGGGAAAGAAGAAATAGATATAGAAATAGAAAGACAAGTTTCAATACTTGGGAATAACAATCGATCAAAACGGAACACAAAAAGCAGAAATCAATAAAAGAATAGAAAAAACAATGAAACTCCACTATACGATGAACAAAAAATTCATAAACAATAAAGGAATTTCGATCAATACCAAGATAAAAATAGTTAAAGCAATATATTGGCCAATATTAACTTATGGATGTGAAACGTGGGTGCTAAACCAAACACAGAAAAGCAGAATACAGGCAGTTGAAATGAAATACTTAAGAAAGGAGCGGGTAAACATACAACACGGCTCTTTCAACTGCGCATGACTCAAGACTTTGCCATATTTAGTAGTAACATAACAATATTGAAATAAATATGTAAATATCAGAAATATAAAACTAAAGAAAAACAAGAAAACCCAGGCCCAAACCCGGTTGATCAAAGTGTAACTATGTATAGAAATATCAGAAAATAAGAAATAAAAAACCAAAAAAAACAAGAAAACCCAGGCCCAAACCCGGTTGATCAAAGTGTAACTATGTATAGAAATATCAGAAAATAAGAAATAAAAAACTTAAAAAAAAACAAAAAAACCCAGCACCTAACCGAGTTTCGAAGCTACGACCTCAGAGTTGTAAGCTCAATACCCTACCAACTGCGCTAATCAGCTCACATCAGTGTTATATTATCTATGGCTCACATTCAGTCACATCGAATAGAAGGTTAAAGGCTGCTTAGACGCATGCGCACCTCAACTACTAAATTTGACGTGGTGGGTGGAGCCGTGTTGTATGTTTACCCGCTCCTCTTAAGAAGATTCCGAGGCGTTACAAAAAAAGACAGTTAGGAATACAGATACAAGAAGTCATCTAAAAATAGAATCAATCCTAGAATTTATAGAGTACAGACAACTGGGATGGTGGGGGCATTTACAAATATGGGAAAACACAAGACATAAAAGAATATGGAAAGCAAAAATATTTAAAAATAAAAGAAAAGGAAGACCTAGACAAACATGGAATAAAACTATTTCAGAAATATTGAAAAATAAAGGGATAACATGGACAGAAGCAAAAAAGATGGCGAAAAAATTTGAAAAGCTTTATAAGCATTTAGTTTAGTTACAAACACATACCCTGGCACCAATTATTTGTATATAATATATGTATTACTGATTTTTGTTCTTTGTTTGAACGGTTTTTAAAATTATTGAGAAAATAATGGACAAGAGCTTCGACTCATATTTTTATAATGGGGGAAGGGAAGCGGACTTCAGTTTTGCAGTAAAATATGAGAAGTTTCATATAACTTTGGTCTGGCAACGAGTTATATATGGATAACATTGTAACTAATTTTTAAATATAAACCTTGAAGCTATCTACAATTTTTTAAATAACATGTTTTGGTATATTTTATGATAACGGACCTTGTGATCGATGTGAAATTTGCCTTGAAATTATGCATTCTACTGTGCGTTAGAGATTGTATAATTGGTGATAAATTCTTATTGAGAATAGTCGCTATTTTGTGTAATAAGTAAGCTGGTGTAGGTAGACATTGAAAATTAATTGTAGTATAATAATATTAATTTTAGTTTTAAATTGATTAGATAATATATACATCGGCCGTCAAAAAAAACGGACATAAACAGTTTACACATTTTCAAAAGTGGTTATCTCTTGAACTACTCTTTTTGTTTTGATAACCTTTTTTGTGAATTGTGGGACTAATCTTTTGTAGGTTACTGTGGGTGAAATGAATGAAAGGAATTTTGCAAGAATCTTATATTTTTTTAAATCCAAAATTTTCCGAACTTAATTTATATTCAAATTTGCTATTTATTATATATATATAAAAAGTTGGAGCGATTATCTGGGAAAACAATTAATACGTCGGGTCTGTTATTTACACCATAAACCATATACAGGGTGATTTTTTTTTGTTTAAAAAAAATAACTAATATATTTTCAACTCCCTCTAAAATATCTAGCCAGTATATAATAACTCGTGTGTTTACTGTGCTTGGTGAACTCGTTTAATATAAAGCTTTCTTATCTTTATAGCAATAAAAGTGAGAATGTATTTTAAAAATTATTGTTGTTTTTAACTGCACCCGAAAATTTTATAAATTGGTGAAACGTGATAAATTTTATGTGTTTATGTACATGAAGTAATTTTAGATTTCTGATAATACAATAAATAATATACAAAATGATTCATCACATTTGTGCTCCATAAAATAGACAAAGAGTCACGTTCTTCTTACGAGATGTAGAGGTATTTTTTATTGGGTAAGACATATTCACTGAGACCTAATAAAAGATCTATTGTGACCCCTTCTTCTAATCATTTCCCAACGAAAGTCTTAGAGTCTCTTAGTTCTATCCCTTGAAGTAATTTTATGATATGAATGCGTGAATAGAGGTTTTTTCTTCCATTCCACAGATTCTACATTCTTCCTTCCTTCCTTCCGCTAGTTTTAGTTTTTTTAAGTGTCCAGTTTCATATTAATATTTACCCCTGTAATTTTTATTGAAGTCTTACTCTGGCATTCTAGCTAGTTTCCTAATAAATTGTAGTAGGTATCATATCTAGTAAACTCAATTTTATTATTCACAGTAATTTCACTCTTTTACCTAGATTGCAAAAGTTTTCACCCATTTCTTCAACAATCTTTTTAATATTCCTATCCTACACCTACATTGGTTAGTTCTTGTGATGGGTTTGCAAACATAATGATTGAAAAATGGCGATGAGGCCACTTTTTTTATTAATGGTAACGTAAATCGGCATAATTGTGGAAATTGGTCACGTAACAATCCTCGTTGGATGCGTGATTCTCACACCCAATATCCACGAAAACTGAATGTATAGGCTCGAATAATGGGCGACAAAATAATTAGTACCTTTTTTATTAAGGAGAAATTATACTTGAGCTGGCTCGGTTATTTCCAAATCCCAGTAAGTATTTTCAAGTACATTTTAATGTAGAAATTTCATTATTCGAAACTTTTAAACAATGACAATATCTCAAACGACAATATTTGGCTGCAACAAGATGGTGCTCCATCTCACTATGCGCGTGTGATGAGGCAATACCTAAGTAATGTGTTTCCCAGAAGATGGATTGGAAGGCGTGATTTTATTGAATGGCCCTCGTGATCCCTCGACATGAATCCTTTAGACTATTTCCTGTTGTCACTTAAAAAAATCGTTTACCTAAAGAAAACCTGGCAATATTAAGGAATTAAAATGTAGGATTACCTCAGAGATAAGCAGAATTGAGCAGTCAGGGATGTTGCTAAAAGTATCACAAATTTTTAAAAATCACATAAATTGTTGTATTGAAGTAAAAGGAGAACATTTTGAGCATCTACTGCAATAGCCTTTACTGTTTGTCTTCTAAAATTTCCAATTTTTCTGCTACTCAAATGTGGGCATACCTCTAGAATGAACAATTTAAAGATTTGCCTTCAGTTGCTGAGGCGTTTTATACTTGGAGCTCACTCTGTATATTCCTTCATTGTATTGTTAATGTCTCTAAGATTTGACACAACAATTAATATGGATCACAATCTAAATTTCTTTAATTACTTAATAGTTGCCCTCAACACCACCATTCCTGTGTTCAACCACCATTTCAAATTGAATTTTCATAAAAGTGCTAAGTACTTCATCCTACTTTTCCATCCTTAGGGTCCCTCACTGTCTGATACTTCTTTTTATACCCTTCCTGCTTTATAACCCTACCAGCACATTTTCTGTGTAGCCATATTGAGCTGACTGTTTGAGCAATATACAATAAGAGTACTTAGTTTACTGCTTCATGTTATGTCATTCTATTTTCAAACTTTAAATAGATGGGAGAAGCTATAGGATTTTACAAAAACAAAAAAGCTTCTAACAATACTTTTAGTACTAAAATAAATTCCACAATTCCTCAAATTCATCACCAAATCGTTTTATAATGTTTATATTGTTAGTTAATATTGTGTTATCAAAATTAGAACATAGTCCTTGACTGGTCAGGTTTAGGCTACCAGAAAACATTTTGGCAAATTCTGGGTCATCTTTATCAATTAAACAAAATTTATGATGCATCATGCCCGACTGTGACGCTGGAACTTTGTAAGTAATTCCTAAAAACAAATAAACTGATAGGTATGTCATATTTACCTTTCTAATAATAATAATAAATTTGCAATACGATATATAAATAAATTTGTCATCATCCAGTGAATGGTTTGAAAATCTGGGTCAAGTTCCACACCTAATACCTAGTGAAATTAAGGCAACAAATTTAAACTAACCGTTTTCAGTCAATTTTGAAAAATTTTCCTTAACTGGCTTAGTTTGAAGCATAACTTGATCTGCAATAATCCTAACACTCACTCCTCTTTTATGTGCTTTTATAAGCTCATAATTTATATGCTTTAATGTAAGCATATACATGCATAGGCATATGCTTGATTTAGCGCTAGAAATAAATGATTGTAATATTTTCTGGTAGGCAAAGGAACAACATTCGTTGCATTCGCTTTTTTCTATCAAATGTTGTCTACAATTGAAGTTTTTCATAGTAATGGATAGAAGTTGATGATAAAAATTGTTATCTTCTTCACTTGAGAGTTTTAACTTTTTTCTAAATTTCTTTTCGATCACATAGCTTAAAATTAATGGTATCGTTGTAATGGAAATAAACAGGAAACAAATCAGTTTATTCATTTCAACATTTCTCACACTCGAAAATAGTTTTTATAAAAATAAACCTTTTGAATATATTTAATCAGCATAACCCTATTTCTTCTTTCTTATTAAATTTTAGACTAACCTATCGCCTATCCGACCCATAGTGGTCCGATCCAATTAACTCACTAACTATGTTATAATGCAAACGTAATTAAAAGAAGAAAAAGAAGACACATTCGATTCTTCTTTTTTTATGTAACCAATCAGATATTTCTTCAAATCAAAAAGGACCAATAATGTGATTCCATTTTCCGATTACTTTCCGAAGCTTCACGAAAGCTATTGTCCTAGGCAGATAGGAAGGAAGACTTAATTTCTCACCTCACAATTTCATTCTGCCATAGTGATGGGCAGAATCGAATACTTTTGAGAATCGGATACGTAGTACTCGAATCATTTTAGGAATCGAATACTTATCCGAGTACTGAGTTCTCGAGAACAAAGATTGTATATGGATGAGGACGAATACGATCGAACACCGATACACTGCCTGAGCGAACTCGTTTTGTTTTCACTATTCTTAAGTGGCTTTTTGTTAATCTCCATTTTCTATAAGTTAGCAGTTTAGATTTTGGTTTCTTCGTTAGACAAGAAATTAAACAACACTAGACTTTGACTATAATATAAATATTTTGAAGAAATTGAAACAAACAAAATTGCCATGGTCGTGTATTTTAATCAGGGTAGTGTGATGATATTTTTCAGGGTGATGCATGCCTCCCAACTGCCGCCCCTTAATTTGAATATTTCAAAATTGGAATAAAAAAAATTCGCATACCTTTGTTTTCACAATATAAATAGTAGTGAAGTGATACTTAAATAGTCTAAATTTTAAGTCCATCATCAGCAATATTAAAAGCGGCGTGTTATTGTGAGAAGTCATAAATCATGTAAGATGATACCTACCCTATTGGTGCCGATAATAAAAGTTCGGAATCTGTTAACAGGACTGACCTACGGATTATTATTTCCGATTCCGAGTTTATGCGATGCTATGCCGAAATCCGAGAACAGCCGGTATTCGAGTACTTGGATAAAAGAATCGAATACACCGAGTACTATTAAGAATCGGATACTTTCCGATTCTTAGTATTCGAGTTCCCCATCACTATTCTGCCATTTTGTTTGCATCAAAACTGTGAAGGTGAAGAAGGATCAGTTTTGGTGGAGCGGTTAGCGTTTTATAAAATAGTTGAAGTATTTGTTATTGGTATAGTAGTATTGGAATCTCCTCTTGGTAAGCATAAATTACAATCAATAATATACTAGTTTGCATAATATTACTTGTATATTAACCAAGACCGACATAAATGTTGGATTGTAGGAAGCCATTTTGTTGAATTTTTTATCGATTTCTATAATTTCTGATCGTTCTTAAGATTTAAAATAATTGATCTATATCATAATTGCTATTGAAAACTGCCATACAATGAGCAACAACAAAATATTAAATTGTAATGTGTATAATATAATATAACATCCAATACTCATTGTTTGATTGTGTTGCTACTTACCACAGATTTTTGGGTGTTTATGTATTATATTTAATCATGAAAGTTGTACTAGTCATTGCGTTCAGAATATTAATGGTTTCCTGCAAATAAGATCATCTGGTTTATCTTGAAAATATACTGAGTGTCAAAAATAATTATTGATGTTGGGTAGGTAGGTAGGTACGTCTTCACTTTATTATTGAACTATAAAAGATTGGTACAGGTATCTCAATATCACATATCAATGTATAGATAATTATTGAATTTTTCTTCAAGACAAAAAATGAAATGACGTTTGCTTATCGGGCCAGTTATTTTAAACTTGGTAGGTTGAAAATAATTGCACTGCTTTGATTTATTTGATTAGGAAACATACCAAGATGGAACTTTTTTCAGATTTTCACTAATAACTTCTAAAACTTAAGTTCCACACAGAGAAAGTTTACATTTTTAAAGTAGATGAAAGTTGCTACAATTTGAGCAGCTATGTAGATGCAGCACTTCAAGCAAGTGTCATTTTTCGTAATAACTTCGACATTGTATTTTTAGCCAGCTTCAAAGCAAAACTTGTGAAATTATGGAAATTGAAAGTTAGGTGTCCAGCTGCAAATCAGGTTTTACATTGTTGGTATTTTTTCTAACAACCCAAAATAATTAGGAAAGAGCAATTATTTGCGATCTAACGCGATTGATGTGTACGGGAGGTGGCCTAAGTTATATATTTCAATTATTGTTTAAACTGTTTCGGCGGGATTTCGCCTTATCGTTGTCGATAGTATGAAAGAATCTAAAAACTTTCCTGTTCATTTAAAGAGTTTCAGGCGTGGCATAAAACCCGAGAAGTCGTTCGTCGTCCGAAATAGTGTTAACCGGCGTTGTATTATTCATTCACACGAAGAACAACAAACCGAGAAGCCTAAAAAATGCCGGGTTTTAGCAGTGCGGGCACATTCAAAATATTTATCGGAAATTTGGCCGAAAAGACGGCAGTCGCCGAGCTACGTCCCTTGTTCGAAAAGTACGGCAAAGTTGTCGAATGTGATGTCGTGAAGAATTTTGGTTTTGTTCATATGGAAAATGAAACCGACGGACGCGAAGCCATCAATAATTTAAACGGACAGATGTTAAACGGTCAACCGATAAAATGCGAGGCGGCAAAGAGTCGAAAAGCGCCACAAACGCCCACAACGAAAATCTTCGTGGGAAATTTGACGGACAACACTAAGGCTCCACAAATACGCGAACTGTTCAAAAAGTTTGGCACCGTAGTCGAGTGTGACATTGTACGAAACTACGGGTTCGTACATTTAGAATCATCGGGAGACGTGAACGAAGCTATTAAAGGTAACGCCAAAAATTTTTATAAATAAATCCGTTTTCCTACATTAATCTTATATTATGCGACTGTCAGAGTTAGATCTATTTTAGACGAAATTTCAAATATAGACTACACTTTGGTTTAATTCTTTGAAAAGGGAATACCCGGTCTTTTGTGGAACGAGAATTGGTTTATTTTCACCAATTTGAGATACCTATACTTTTTTGACTATCTCTTGCGGAAAATTTTACCTACATGGGTTTATTAATTCCTTTTAACAGTTGATGATTCTTCTTACCTGCTAGACCATACAAGTATGTAATTTCTCTGCATCTCCACTCTATCTGGCAAATTTCTCGCTTGAATCATAGATGGGAAACTGACCCGTGGCGACCTCATTGTACAGGTGGCGCCACCTTGAGAGTACCGTCAGTACCTCTAACACAAATCAGATGGTTGTCAACTTCGCTAACAGTTGAAAAAGAAGATTCCTGTAATTTTACAGTCTTTGGCGGCATATTAAAAATTACCGTAATTTTAGTTTTATTGCAAAATGACAGTTATGGTCCATTTTGTCAATATTTCATTTAAAGTTACTTAACATTAGATTGATATTAAAATAATAACAATCAAATATCAAGTAAAATCGAATGAAATGTCAAAAAGTGGACCATATAATGCCTGAAATGGGAAAAATTAAGCAATAATCATCAAATTTATATATTTTATTGAATAAAAAAAGTATACAATAAATGAAACGCTTTTTTACATATTTCAATGACAAACTTGAAGAAAAATAAATGTTGGGAATTCAACAACAATGCTGAGAAGTTCAACGCTGTATTTAAGAATAACTATTTCTGTCACTTTTTATTTAATGCAACATGTTTTTTTATAAAGATGAAGCTTACCGGGTGCATTACAGACTTTCACAATACATATTCTCTACATTGTATCTCAAAGTAAAAGTCTCACTATAAACAATAAAAACAACTGCGAATACTCAACACGCACAAAGAAGCAAAATGGTTTTTAAAAACAAAAACTGGACTAACTCATATATGTGGAAGAATCTGCAATTACCACTAATGACGTTACAGTTTTCATTCTGGTTCTTATCTCATTAAATTAAAAATTTTAGTACTGACGGGACTCTCTAAGTGGCAGCACCCTCGCTCCTTCAGAAATCCCCTACCCTGGCTTAAATGTCTCACCATAATTTTTTGATGTCAAATACGCTCCATTACAATCCGTCATCATCATCTCCAAAATACTTGTGTACTGAAATAGTTGAAACCAATTCACAGAACGGACTACCACAAAAACTTCACCAATCTTTGTGTATGTTACCGTGAAAGACTGCAATCTGGTGAATGTCGAGATACACCGGTGAACGTCAACATTCTCAACGTTGCTTGACGTATGTCGGTAATATCGTTGAAATTTCATTATTTCTAACTTACACCGGCGATTGTCGACATTTAGGATGCACTTATGGTGTATGTTGAAAAGAATTTTTTTTAATAAAAACAAAAAAATCCATAGGTCTTTATTTATTAAAATAATATGGGAAAAGGACTTTGTTGAACTCAAAACAAACAGTAAAACAAAAATATAAAATGAAATAAGAACAATATCTTATTTATTGCAACAACTTAAACTACCGTGGCATTTCGAATTGCACAAAAGTCCCTTGCTTTTACAGCTGCATTTAGTCTCGGAACACTTCCTTTTGCAGTTGCAACGTGTATAGACTTGCCCTCCACTTTTTGAATTAGCAGAAGCTGCTTCTCTTAGCGACATTTCTTTTGTTGAAACTTCGTCCATGAAAAGTAACTTTTCTTTACAAATTACGAACTGATTACGAGTGAAAAGCTGCTTCAAGGTATTATTTTTGTTAGCTAATCTATAAAAGTCTGAATCCTCTATTCCTATTCCAACAACAACCGCTAACACATTTCGAGGGTCTGTACAACCACGGTCGAATCAGGGACTTGAATTCTTACGATATCACCAATTTGGGCAGGAGAAAACTTTTTTTTTTGAGGTTCGCAACATTTTTGTTGCTTGAAGTAGAAGATTCTCTTTTGCAGCTACTCTTTTTAAAGAAATTAGCTCGGTTGTTCAGTCAGTCTGTTTCAACATAAGCTTCTAGCTGTTCTTCGGTCTCAATGTTTGAAATTTGCCCGCGAGGGAGTGATGACGATGCTACTTATATCCTTTTTTGGTTTAACGCGAAACAGGGCTTCATGAGGACTCTGGCGATTCCTTCGTGATAAGTTGTGTTTTTGGCGAATTGGACAAACGGCAAACCTTCTGATTAAGGCATGTAACTTTTCAAAAAGTTTATGACGATTCACTGTAGTAGCCATTGAATACAAATTATAATTTCTAATAAAAAAATTAAATTAGGTTAGGGAGCGCTGTCAAACGTTGCGTTAGACTGACGAAGACTAAGCCAACTGAAACAAGGGGCTGGAACCGTCTAAAAACTTGTCGCGACCTGCAGTGTCCGAGATTCACCGGACCTCATTTGTGTTTGTCGACCTATACCGGTGAAAGTCCGAATGTATAATAGAATTAAGAAATGTTCGGACTTTCACCAAGGCTTTCGGTCTTTCACGGTAACATATATATATTTTCTGACCATATGGAAACCTCCTTTGATGGTTTAGATTCACAATTGGTCCCGGTAGATGGTGCTAGAATTAGATTCACACGCCTCTTAACAACTGAATCGATTAGCAGACAAGACAATGACTGTAGGGTACGCTAGCAATACTATAAAGTACATTATTTAGTGAATCAGGTTGTGCCTCGTTTTATGCAATCGAATATTATTAATAACCTTGATGAAATTCAAAAAACAACAACAATGACAGTCGCACAATAGAAAAAGAATCGCAATTAAATAATCTAATTTGCCAATTTTAAGAATTGAATGGAACTATGGTCGACGGTCAACCCATGAAGGTGCAAATATCTACGTCGCGCGTTCGTCAACGTCCCGGCATGGGCGATCCGGAGCAGTGCTACCGTTGCGGTCGCGGCGGACATTGGTCGAAGGAATGCCCCAAAGGAATGGG
>CAJUYH010004659.1:0-12449 GCA_910591685.1 Galerucella tenella | reverse complement strand
ACTAAAGCAAAGACTGTATAAGTGTGGTATAACTAGCGCCATCTATTGGAAATTCTCCGAACTAAAGCAAAGACTGTATAGGTGTGGTATAACTAGCGCCATCTATTGGAGATTCGGTGAACTAATTCAGACTTTATCCGTGTAGACATCTGCCGTCCACTTTTTAAACTAAAAGAAAAAGCGAATATTTGAACTATACTTTTTATTTTTTACACAAAAACTCACAAAATTCAAAATATCAGTCTTGCAATAATTAATAAATTTACTGCACGTACAAAAAGAAAACATTACATTCCCTTAGGTCGCTATATATAATATTTATAACAAGTTGTTTATTTACAAATTATAATATAAATGCACATTCGGACAGTCACACGGCCTACTTGAAAAATAAAAAACAAAAATAAATTGCGATACAACTAGGCTTTGTTCAACAATCCTTTGCCTTTACGTCATAATCGGTGACGTATTCCGACGTTTTACGTTTATCTTTTATTAATTGAATGTTATTTTACACTTAACCTCAAACGGTCAAAAGTAACAAATAAAATTTACGTCGACAT
The DNA here is from genome assembly GCA_910591685.1 of Galerucella tenella. NCBI lineage: Eukaryota > Metazoa > Arthropoda > Insecta > Coleoptera > Chrysomelidae > Galerucella > Galerucella tenella. Next base: position 11,886 of record CAJUYH010004659.1, on the reverse strand, counting down.
TTCGTCATTTCATTAATGAGAGATCAAGCTGGACAATATATGATGTAACGGAAAAGAATGGTTAAACAAAGTATAATTAAAACAACAAAAAATAATGTTTTACTCCATCTGATTAAACGTTCGTATTCACAAATCAATAATTTTTTTCCGAATGAATTCAAAATCTAAAAGTACAAACGAATCAACGAGACCATATCATCAAATTCATAATAAAATGCAAAAGGAATTTAAACAAACCAAAAGCGCCTATGTGAAAATAGTGCTTGAAATTCTCACAATAAAACTCTCTTCACATCCGCCGGTCCTTGTCCGGTTTCAACACTTCTGCAACGAACAAGTGTTATTTGGTTTCCGGAATAAACGGAATCTAATAGTGACTTCCTCTAACAGCTTTCCAGATTTCGCAAACGCTTAGAATTCAATTTAATATTGAAATGATCCAGACGAGCAACTGTCGCGAACATACACTAGTACCAACGACGAAATGGTAACAATTGAGCTAGAACCGTCCAAACGTACCACTTTTCTTGTCGACTTCTACAAACATTTTGTTTAAGAGGGTTTCGCAAACAATAAAGCATTCCATGCAGATCGAAGTGAAACGAGGTGCTGCAATTTGGTACTAGTATAGTTATTTTCACAGTTGAACTCAACTTCATTACATGGCCTTGATCCTTGGTTAATCGTATTCATTAAAATTCGGAAAAAGTTGAAAAATTTAGTTTCTCCGTTGATCAATAATAGGATTAGACTGCAAAGTTAATAAATGGTCAAAATCTACGTTTCCTGAACAAACAGAGTCTCCATTATCATGGGGTCATGTTAATCTACAGCGAGTTCACAAAAATTACAAGTTGTGACTCTCAGTTATCCCTATATCCTATATGCGACTTTCCAGAGCTACCGAGTGGTTCGTCTGGACCCTATCCTGAAATTTTATAAAAGGTATGAAATAACGCGGATGACAACTCGAGAAATTTTGAGCAAGATCTAAAATAGGAAATGTATCCATAAACTACTAATAACATGAAGTATATTTACATTATTTTGGCACGAATTTAAAAACGCAAACTTTATTTGTAAATACAAACGTTTTTTCATAAAAAATTTATAGCACTTTTTTTGGAATTTCAAATGTTGCTTGAGCACTTTTAGACATACTTTTACTTATCGAACGGTGAAATATTTGGTGCTTTTTTTTCTTCATTTAACAAGTGTAGACAAAAAAAAATATACAACGATTACACGATTGTCGTAGTTAATACCAGCTGAATTTGGTAAATAATGAACTCGAAGCGCAACGCTCCAGTCTTTAATCAGCCTTTTTCCGCACAGTAACTCAAAAATACTAATAAATGGCACAAATACAGGAATTTCTTAATATTTAGATATCAACATGTAACACTTCCAATATATATAGATATGGCAACTATTGATAAATACTAACAATTATTTTGTACATATTTATACTTATTTAAAAAGAAATATACGGGGCGTGGTTATAAAATAACGGTTTTACAAAAAACTACGCCTACTAGATAAAAGGGATCTACAGCTGTTACATGCAAAAATATTTTGTTATTTTGTGACCAAGCATCGTATATTGCACGAAAAATTTTTTTTGTCCTCGTTCATGAGAACTCACATTTATCCCTTAAAATAAATACCTTCCGTAAAATATTGAAAATAAATTGCACACACACGGACAAGAGTTTGTTGCAGATTCTTTTAAGGTAACTCTTTTTTTTGTTTCTACACCACGTGAGATAATTTATAAAATGTCCTGTATAATCCCGAAAAAAAAATCATCAGATGTAATTCGTAGTTCAAATTTTCCAAACTTTTTCCGATGGAAGGAAAGTTGACTATTTCAGGACCAAAAACGCCAGAAGCAGGTCAAATGTCATTTTCTTTGGGGAAAAATGGTCGATTTTTTTTTAAGTCATAAAAGGGTGATTCTACCAGCAACGTCAGTATTCATGTCCCAGTTAATTTTTCGAAATATACGTTTAAATGATGGAATAATTCAGTATGTATAGGTTGATTACATTTCTTTTCAATCCTTTTCTAAACTCTAATTCAATTTTTTTGATATAAATTAACAAAATATTGGAAACATAAGATGAGATCTCAGCTTGAACTACACATTTGAAAAATTGAAAAAATAATTTATAAACTGATTATTCATATAAAAAACTCCCAAATTCTCATCGTCAGGAACAATGACTTTGATTTTTCAACAACAATATTCATTTTGACTAACATTGATTTGTCCCCGTGTTGTAACCTCAGCTCCGTGAACAAGTGATTGGACATCACGAATATCCACTAGGTGGCAAAAATTCTTATGTGCAATCGTACACGTGCGTCTGTTTGTTAGTTAATGTCATTCATTCGAAGAAAGCGCGTGAAAGTAATCGGTCCTGTATTATTTTGGTTATTATCTGTAAAGGTGAGAATGTTATTATTCATTCTCAGTTCCGTGTTCACGTATATTTTCAGTCGAGGTATATGTACTTGCATGATACAATGGGGTTCTATTGTTCTTAATAAACTGTAATCATTCGTCAAATATCAAAATCCTAACCTTAAAATTGAAAGTGAAATCTGCGATAAATGTTGAAAAATCTCAGCTCCGTCACCATTTTGTGGTAAAGGAGCTGAGATTCAACTATGGTGCTAAGATAGAGCTACGTTCTCGCATATATTATACATATTTTATCCCAATTATCAAAATCACTTCAAGTTCGGAAATGGTTATAGAAAGATAGATATATAGCATAGATAGATAGATAAATTAAAAAGCAAAAAAGATAGGTACTCGAATTAATCCATAAAAGAACTACATCAAAAATTTTTAAGCGCGTATCACAGAATAAAACTAAGTTATGCTTTATTGGGTGATTTTTTAAAAAGCAAAATATAGAGAAACTTGCCGATGGGAAGCACATGCTAATATGGACCTAATGGTGTCTAAACTGGAAATGTTCAACATCATTAAAGAAGCAGCTTCGTATGATATTGTAAAAAGCTTAACTTGTGAAAATCATACCAATAATAAATAATTGAAACGAAAATATAACAATTGTAACTACAAAGAAATTGAAATATTTGAATTTAAAAAAAACAACATTGCAAAATATGAAAAATGGAAAACTGTGAGAGAAAATGTTTTTTATGTTTTTTGTATAGTTAAATATTTGCACATATACCTATCACATGATAAATAATTTTGTCACAATGTAATCAAAATGTATGATAAAATCCGTTAAATCTCAGCTTCGTGGCTTTGTCCCAGCAAAAATTATAAATAATGTGAAAAATATTTTGTATTTTTTTGGCCATTTATCTAGCACTATTCATCTCTTCTGGTTTTATCATTTAACTACATAATATGTGTTATTTTCAAATGTAGAAAAAACTAAAATTATGTTCGTCAAACCTGACGTTGCTGGTAGAATCACCCAAAAACGTCATGTATCAAATCAAAATAAATATAAAGTGTGATTCCCTTTGGAAATTGATTTGATAACATTTTAGTGCATCTGAATGATTTAGAAATACACTAGATCTATAGTGCAACGAATGACACGTTTCCATTATAATGATCTGAATAGAAAGAGTAGTTCAAATGTATCATTTTGATGAACCATTATTTTGGGGAAGTTTAAGTCTGTTTCAAGGTCGAGCACTATTTATTTTAGGTCATCACAATCACTGCAAGGCAGTAAATTCGTGTATCCAATATGTCTCTATTTCTACCGCAACTAATTGGTAATACGCATGTGCTGTAACTACTAAACCATCGAACTCGAGTTCCTTAAGATATCCGCAAAAAACTTTTTGTTCAACACTCACACACAATGACAGTTACTTACATTATGGTGAAAAAAAATCTTGTATTCTTGAGTTACCATGTATAATATTTTAATTTAGTTTTCATTTAGGTCAACTGGGACTTTGTGAATGTAGATAGGTACTTTTTTTCCTCAAATTTACATACTATATATAATAATTATTAGTTAAATTTTAACTAAATAAACAATATTATTTACAACTTAGTAGTTCATATGTACAAATTGTCATTGGGTTAACTGACGTGCGCATCCGCATCTGTGTTTGTTTTGGGTTTAAAGCTTTCATACAGATCGCTGATGCGCATATCAGCTAAAGAGAAAGAGGGAGATTAGAGATCTCCAATCTGTAAACGAGGTGAAATTTGTTTAAATTTTTTTAGATACTCCCAAGGTTTGGTTCAAAATCGATTATAATAAAGTGGAAAAGGGATAAACTAAAAACATTGTTACCGATCAAAAATATTTCAACCAAGCAGTAGATTATTTTAGTTCCATCTTTAAAAATCCACTTTTTTATACCAAACGTACATTTTGGCGCAGTCAATAGGATATTTACACTTCAAATAACACTATCCCACCTCGTTTTTTTTTTGTTTTTCAAACAAAAGTTTCACTGTTCAAAACTATACGATTTTAATGGTCGTATCAGTGTCTAATTTAGAGAGTGTCTTTTTCACCCTTAACGCCGTTAACCGAACGTCGGGATTGGGATGCCAACATTCTTGCATCACTTTCGATAAACACTGTAATACCTCTTCACCGTCCCACCTCAACGGTATCTGAGGTCGAATTTTTTTCACGCAAACCACTTGTTGCATGTCTTCGAAAGACGGATCGGACGGCACGCAGTCGTAGTAAGGGACGGCGTATTCGTCCGCCACCTAAAGAATAAAAAAAAGATTAAAAATATATTTTAAATGTTACCAATAAAAAACTAGACACAGAAAACCCAAATTCCCCAAGAAAATTGTACCGTTACCTATCCAATAATCGCCTAACCCGCGGCCGTTATATTAGCATTGCGGTGACGCGAACCTATAAGTGTTAACCCTACCAGAATAGCTCAAGGAAGCTAGAGAAGTTTTCATTTTACCTCCTACAACCCCCCCCCACAGTCAAAATTAACTCTCAGATTTGTTTATAAGGAAAAAAAACTTTGTAGTGTCTAGAAAAGTATTTATTTATATTAAATTTAGCATAATAAACCCTCTTTGAAATTTATTCCGTGCGTCACAGCATTTTTTTGCATTTCGATTAATTAAACTCACCTTTAACTTGTCTCCAGTAACGCAACGCCTACTCATCTCCCACATGACTAAAGCGAACGCGTACATGTCGCCCATTTTGTGTGCTTCGAAATTATGAACGTTCATGGATTTGTCCAGTAGTTCCGGAGCCATATACCTTCTCGTTCCCGATCTAACATTTGGAGGAACATCGATTTCCTGGAAAAAAAATATTTTTGCTATATAAGACGTTCTTTAAATGCTATGTTTATTTTTTTCACAAAACGGTCTTACAATTCACAATATTCACCAAAATATACAATAATAAACAGATATTCTGCAAATACTATATCGAAGGTAATCCCTGAAAGAAGTACTAGAATCGTCCATTGGTGCGAGTACTACTCCATCACCTATATACTGGTAATGGTTCGCGGGTATTATGTCAACTTACAGTTAACTGCAAGAAATTAACAGTTCTGTTCAGGATTGATAGATGGCGCCCGAGGTAATTATATAAATTAGTGAGTAAATGAGGTCTTTTTTAGAATCGAAGGCAATAAAAAACTTAATTATAAATAAATAGGGTACTGCATTTAAATAGCATTAAAGTAAAATTAACATAAATTATAATTAAAAAATTAGTTATTTTATAAAATCTGATAATACTGACCTTCGTATCGGACAAATATTTGACGGCCAATCCAAAATCTGCTATGCAACATTCGCCGTTCCTTTTCACCAAAATATTTTTACTCTTGATATCTCGATGCGCTATAGCCGGTTTACCTTTCGTACCGAAAATCTCGATATGGAGATGGGACAATCCGGACGCTATACTTTGTGCCATCAACAGAAGACTGGTGGTATCCAAACAATGATCTTGTAGATAATCGTACAAACTTCCAAATTCGTGATAATCGGTTATCAATAACATTTGAGTCCAACTACCGGTACCTTGAAAAAAAAAACAATTCGACAGTTAGATATATATTACTACTTTTGGTGGAATATTTTTGTTACCTTTAATATCAGCAGCTATGAATCCGAGTAGATTTTCGTGTCTCATCAAAACTGTTTGGTAGATTTCAGTTTCTCTGAACCAACTTTGTTCTTCGGTGGTGAAAAATACTTTGACAGCTACTTTTGTTCCTCTCCATTTCGCTAACCATACTTCTCCGTATCTACCTTTACCGACGGAATGGACCATTTGAATTTGTTTCGAGATGGTTCTTTGTACTAAAATGGGAAGGCCAGAGCCGGAACCGCTCGATTGCTCGATCAAGTTCACTAAAGGACCGTGGACCTGGAGAGAAAAGTTTTAATAAGTTTTTGGTAGAACATTTATTGTGGCTTAATATGCAATTCAGATTTAAATGTTTACAAAAATGAACAGTATTGAACATTTACCTCCATTTGCGGATACTTTTCCGCTGAATATCCTTTTCCATACCAGCCAAATTTCCTCTGCATGTCCTTTCGTCTATTTTTTACGAAAACAATGGCGACAACGAGTAGGACTAGGGTTAGGCAGAAAGTAACGGTGGTTAATAGAACGGTGAAGGGTAAACTGTCTGCTGTTCCGAATCCGGGGGTTTCGGTGGTAGGTCTTTCTGGATAAGTTGGACGTAAGGAAAGATTACAAAGATCTTTGTCGTTGCAACATTGGATGGATTTGCTTTGCTCGTGTGGTACTAAGTGACCTTTGCACTGCAAAATAAAAATAATAGATATTAAAATACAGAAAAAAAAAAAATGTAATTGTGAATTTTTGATTTTTGCTTGACACATTTTCTCTGCATATAGTTTGTTTTTAATCAAATTCAATGGATTAAAATTACGTTGGCAATCATTTTGAAATAGACTATAAAAAATGATACATCAAAAGTCTACAATCCCTTCTGTTTACTTGCATTTCATTTGCATAATTTTCCAATATGTTGAACGAATGTTACCAGATCGTACTTTTTTGATGACCTTCTTTTTCATGGAATACCGGAAATACAGTCATTGATGAAATAATAATGAATCAGTTGTAAAAAAAATTTGATAAGATTTTATCTAATTTATCTTTCAACATAAACAAATATTTAACCGTAAAATTTAAAGTAGTATGAAAATACATCTGCTAGAAAATGTTTAAATAATATATGATAGTTTAAAGATAATCGTATTATACAGTATGTCGCAAAAGTTTTGTAACTTTCTAAATGTTTTATTTACAAGGAAAACTAAAAATTCGGTAGCGACTAGATGAGTTAAAAAAAATATTTGAAGTTGAAATAAATGTTTGTATACTTTTTCTACAATCAATGTGAAGACTTGAGAAAAAGGCAAGGATTGCTAAGCTCACTATACAAACGTTCTCCTTAGTTAGTTCGTGACGTTCTTAGAAAGCTAGTTTGAAAATGTATAAAAAATACATGCATATACAGTTATCAGTTAGCAGCTAAATAGGGTATTTAGAATTGCTGGAAAAAGTCATTCATTAAGACAACTTTATGTATATTACTATTCTTAAGGAAATTTTCAAAAAAAGAATAACTATAGTAACCCAATTACAGAATGTTGCGTTGGCATTCACTATATTTATACTTATTTTCTAAACTAACATTGGAGCACTATAAAATTTTAGTGATTGATTGTACACTGATGCCTCTAAAACAGACTCTGGAGTAGGAGACGGAATATATGGGGTACAAGAGAAGATCACGATCTCTCTAAGCCTAGGAAAAGATGACACTGTCTTTCAGGAGGATGTAATGGCGGTGCAATGCTGTGCAGAAGAGTTGATGTGACGAAAGGTGGATAGCCAAAGAATCGTCAAATCTGGTATAGGAATGTCGCAAGGCTTTCAGACAGTTAGGGTTGTGAGAAAATTTTTCTGACAATGTCACGTCACGGTCATAATGAAAATGACAGTCACGTCAGATATTTCTATGACACTATAACTATAACTGTTGTTGATATATGTTTTTTAGTTTTTGATGAGAAATTTACGTTAATTTTTTTGTTTTGTTGTTGAAGTTGATGTTATTTTTAATATTCAAATAAATCTGTTTTGGAGTTACATGATGGCTTTACTTATAATACTTATATAAATATAATATCCTACATTTAAGGTAAAGCAATTAAAATAATGATAAATGACTCGTCACGAGACACGTAAATAAATGACCGTCATTTTAAATCCCTTAGGTAGTCATAATAGAGTGACCCTAGCCTGGGTGCCAGGTCACCAAGGAATAAAAGGCCAATGAATTAGTTAAGCAGGAAGCAACGGTGGTCATGATAGGGCCAAAACCTTATTGTGGAATTGCTAAATGCCTAGCTAAGGAGAGTATCCACAAGTGGATAAACAACCAGGCGTTGCGCTTGTGGTATAAAACCCCAGGACAAAGGCACGCTATATTATTTCTCAAAAGCCTTTCGGCCAAACTGTCACACGACCTACTATGTCAAAGTCGAGAAACGACGAAGATGATGGTGGGAATGCCGACCGGACATTGTAGGCTGAGGAAACATATATGCACACAATTGGCTTAGCAGATGACAGCCTATGCAGGTTCTGCCAGGAAGAAGAAAAATAAGAAACCGCGGAGCACATACTCTATGAGTGCGAAGGCCTAGCAAGGGTGCGGGAAGAAAAACAGAGGGCAGAGAGCTATACTGTATTTGAAAATCAAGAGAGAGTAAATTCCCAGAATAAAAACTAATTCGGTATGCAAAACTATAGTACAGTACGTGCGGTAAAACTTCAATATTTGTAATGCATTCTAAATTGTTTTTGTTAATTTCAATACAAAATTTATTAATCACATTATTTTATGATCTTTCATTGTTACTACAGTAGGCCTAAGAGGATTAACGTGCGTCATAGGCGTAACCAGATTAGAAAGGGATAATTGTTATTTAACGACCTCCGAATGGCAACAGCTTCTAATGACAGATATTTTGACTTAAATAGTGCTTAAGTTTCTAGAAATGCAGTTATTTGATTTTCGATAAACGTGACAAATAGTAGTGACTAAAAATGGAAGCAGTTTGTGAGTATACGCCAGTGAAAAAATTAAAACTAGACCATTTATCGCTCAATGAAAAGAGTGCTGTAGTGAATGTGTACCACTATTTTAAACATCAAAATCCCTCAAACACTATTGACAGTGTAGTTGAAACAACATCTAAGGCAATGGGATATGGAAAATCTACAATATATAGAGTTCTAAAGGAGGAAAAATCAGGTGGAGTAACCTCACCAAAGCCGAAACCAGGTAGACCAAAACTATTAAAAGTCAACGTGGACGAGTTTTTTTAAAATGCTATTCGTAAGCTTGTTCACTCATTTTTTATAAACAAGCAAATACCAACTTTAGGTAAAGTTTTGAAAGCCATTACGAATGATGTTGATTTACCCACAATAAGCCGGGATAAACTATGGAAAATGTTACATGAGTTAAAATTTAAATTTGAAAAAATGGGCAGACACTCAATGCTAATTGATTCTGAAGAAATTGTATGTTAGAGAAGACAGTACCTCAGAAGAATACAACAAGTTAAAGCTCAAAATAAAAACATTTATTATTTAGATGAAACATGGGTTAATGAAGGACATTGTGCAGGAAGAGTTTGGAAAGACAAAAATATAAAATCATCCCATCAAGCTTTTCTAGAAGGATATACTACTGGTTTTAAGGAACCTATAGGAAAAGGTAAAAGATTAATTATTTGTCATATAGGCAGTACAAACGGTTTTCTTGAGAATGGTTTACTCTTATTTGAATAAAAAAAAACCGTTGATTATCACGAAGAAATGAATGGAGACGTGTTTGAGGAATATTTTGAACAGATGATTCAATTCATACCAAAAGGATCGGTTATTGTAATGGACAATGCAAGTTACCACTCCAGATTACTTGAACCTTTACCAACCACTAAATGGAAAAAGGATGAAATTGCAAAATGGTTATCTTCTAAAAATTTAGCCTTTGACAATACAATGCTGAGGGCAGAATTGTTAACTATTGCTAAAAAACATAAGCAAAATTATAAAAAATATAATATTGAGGAGATGGCCAAAAAACGAGAAATTGAAATCCTTCGTTTACCACCCTACCATTGTGAGCTGAATCCGATAGAATTGATATGGGCTCAAGTTAAAGGTTATGTTGCCAGAAATAACACTACTTTTAAATTATCAGATGTTAAAAACCTCTTCAATAAGGCAATATCTGAAGTAACAAGTGAAAATTGGCAAAAATGTATTAGACACGTTACAGAAATAGAAAAAAAAAATGTGGGAGCTAGATAACATAATTGATATTACTATAGAGCCCATTGTAATTTCTCTAGAATCAGATGGTGAATCTTCTGACACAGAGTGCGAGGAACCATAACTTTAAAATTATTAATTTATGTACTTCAATTTTATTTTTAGATTTTTATTTTTTAAGATTTAATATTGTCGTATTTTTTGCATGTTGCTCGTCAAATTTTATCCTTGCGGTTGGTTTTTTTTTCTCATATACCTACTTAATTGTTTTTTAGCTCCTCATATTAATTTATAAATAATTGTAATTATCTGTACATATTATATACATATTTTGTAAATAAACATATGCCTAAAATAATATTGACTTTTTCTTCATTTTACCCAAATTAAATTACTACTTACGAATTATGTGTATCTATCTAAAATTGGTAATCTAGGTATAAATAACTAAAACAAATTAAATATTTCTATTTCCATATTAATTCAATTTTGAAAACGCACATCTATGGTTTACTGCCTTTAACACTGATAACTGCAAAACATTTCTGGGAATTTACTCTCTCTTGATTTTCAAATACAGTATACGCAAGGGAGACGGTATCCAGGCTAATAAGTCTAATAAAAAGAATAAAGCTAGATATCGAGCTTTAAATATAGTGAGGACCACAAGAGATCTGCAAAGGTCGCAGTGGGATAGGACAAAGAGCCACTCCAATTCTAATCCAATCTAGTGATTGATTTGGTTAAACCAATGACGCTATACACTATACAGGATTCTACAGGATGTCAATTTTAAAAGGCTGTACCTCGTACCCTGTATAACTAAGGCATTTTAGTTACTTCTCTCTACCCTAAAAACGGGATTGAATTTTTTGATACCTCTGGTTCATTGTAAGTTTTAAAATTAACACCCTGTATATTACTCACTGCCAGGAGCGGATTGTACTCGATAATTAACAAACCTTACTTTTTAAGAGACAATCTGTAGGTACAATTCTAAATTCAAAAACTAAATTTCTCAACTTGTTTCATGTCGAAAAAAATTGAATTTTTATACCGAAGTGTGTGTATACGATTCTGTAAGACCGGCGAAAAAGTTTTTGAAGGTTTTTTTTTTAAAAATTGCGTGTTCCAAAGCATAGTTTAGAAATTATTAAAACAAAGTTTTTACTTCTCATCTACTTGTCGAAATTTTGGTATCAAGTTCCTGGACATTCTGTATAAGTTATTACGAAGTTAAATAGTACTTTAAAATATCTACACATATTTATCAAAAAGTTATTAATATGCAGAAGACATTGACCGTGTTTAAACTGCAATACGTTGCAGTTATTCTGGTGGCGCCTGCCTCCGGATTCGGTATAAGACATTACATGCACATCATTGCAATTCGTAGTTTGTTTAGACTTCACTTCTAGCAATTTCAAATTACATCTAGCAATACGTCTTTTATTACTTCTATAAGACAAACAATAATCTGCCAATTCGACAAAAACAATTATTGCGAAATTTTAAACAGCTTTTGCAATGTACC
>CAJUYH010004658.1:0-26260 GCA_910591685.1 Galerucella tenella | reverse complement strand
TTAGGGCCGGTTTTACAAGAGAGATTTATACTAGGTATAGTTATTCTGGGTATAAAGTTATACCAGAATTTATACCTAGTTTAAAACTGGTTGGTTTTACGATGCTTTTTTACACCGGTATAGCAATTCTTGGAGTAAGAATTGCTATACCGGTGTAAAAAAGCATCGTAAAACCAACTAATTTTATTCTAGGTATAAATTTTGGTATAACTTTATACCCAGTATAACTATACCTAGTATAAATCTCTCTTGTAAAACTGGCCCTTAATGGCATACTTAAAGCATCTACTTGTTTTTACACGAACTATTGTTATGACACTTGCTGCTACATAGTACTTTCTTGGCTCTACACGTGCAGTTTTTGTTAACGCAATAGCGTTTACAATTACACTGCACAAAACCTTGTTTTGATCCTGATGCTTAACCAGAAGTAGTCCGGAGAGATACAGACGTTGAAGGAACCGATGAAATATCAATAAAGTTGGAATCGGCTAATGTAAACTCATTACGACAATACAAGGATTCCAAAGCTCCATCTTTCGTGCCTGAAAATGGATTAAAAATGATTTTAAATTGATGACCTGAATTTATTACCTACCAAGCTGATAAAGTCCAGAGTCGTTAATACCAAGTACTTCCTACTTCAAGGGGTGGTAACTTAGAATTTGAAAGGGAAATCATTTTCTCGGCTTGCTTTTCCAGTCCACTTTCAGCCTCGTCCCTGACATTACTTATTTTCTCTCTTCGTTGACATCGGTTACATGTAACGATCTGCTCACCCTCTCCATTTCCTATGTTAGCTTTACCACAGATGATATGAATAGGTAAGCAACAAACTGAACATTTATGAGTATTTAAATCTGAAATTTCTTTTTCGCATATTGTACACACATTTTTCTCTTGTTGTTTTTCATCTTCGGTGTTCCTTCTGCTTGTCAAACTATTTTCCTCAACTAGACGTAAATGTTCATCTTCACGTTCGTCGGAATTATTCTGAACGCACAACTTTTGCAGTTCATCATTGAAACTAATCTTGAGGTCTTCTATGGCACTAGCATATATTTGCACTTTAGCGACTTTTATGCATGCACTCGAATCAAATACTAGACGAGTACTGGCACTTTGAAACGAAACTGCGAGAAGTGGTGTCGTTTGCAAGCTGAGACATGCACAAAATCGGTTTTTGGTTAGGTTCAATTGTGTGTTAAACGCGTTCTGGCAATCGCAAAAGGTCCCGAATGCGTTCTGGTCTACATTAAGCGGCCGGAAAGCGTAATTTCGGATTTTGGCAATATGCTGAGGGCTAGAACGTGTTTTGGGCGTATTTTTCGACCATTAGCTGAAATTGGTGTTTGATCCTAACATATTACACCAAAGAGGTGAAGACTATTATTGACCAAGCAACAAATTTATTTCGCGAGTGGCTTTGCCCCGAACAGTAGAAGCGACGTGGTGTATATACATTTCCACTACCAGCCAAATTTGAGACAAAAATAAAAAAAATTAAATGTAAAGTATTATTACAGTCTCCTGTAATATAGTCGAATTTAATAAAGCGTGTTACCAATAGATATCGCAGAATAATAATTATTCTGGCTTTGACCGATATTGATGTTCAGATGGTTCAGATATTGTTATGTGCAGCTTCTTCGCGCATACGACTGCAACTTCTAGACTTTAGTCGGATCTTCTTATGTGAAACTTATTTTTCGATTACGAACAAGTTTTTATAGAAGCTTTCGATATTTTCACAAATAAAATAACTTGACTCTAGTTCCAAATTCATATTTTATATCGTATACGAATGAAAAAATTTAGCATCTGATATTTGCGTTTCACGTTGTGCACCATTCTGAACTTTTTATAATTAATAATTTATTTCGTAACATTAAAATAGGTTTCCATATACAGTGTGGAAACCACTTATGTAAAAAAATTCTTTATGTCATTATTTTAGAAAATTATAAAAAATGCCGAGACACGTCAACTATTGAATTGAGTTGTGCGTTATGTAAACATTAATTCAAATGTACAGGGTGATTCACGCAAGTATGCCATAGTCGGTGTTTTTTTTAATGAAACACCCTGTATATTTGCATATTCTTGAAATCCTCTTGATGAACCGATTCCAACAAACTAAATAATGTATGGTCAATTATGAATTATACAGGGTGAAATTTTAAAATTAATAATTTATTACACTCGAAATATTGGTACTTTTTTAAATTAGCTAAATATGGATTTATCAAAAATCTAAACTAACTAATTATTAGACGTATTTGTATATTAAACAAAACCTGCTACGCCCATGAATTTTATCATAAATACCTAAAAATTGCCTAAAAACGCCAACAATTAGACAAAATCGGTAAAGAATGTGGATTGTTGTCTATTCTGTCAGTTGTTGATGTGTTGACAGTTTATACTGAAAAAGTAAAATCTTTATCAAACACTCTTTCCTTGTCGACATAACAATGAAATATTTAATTGAGACTCACCGAATTGAGATTTTAATGATGATTGGGTACGGGTATAACTGCAGAAGTCAAGTTGAAGTGGCAAACTTATTTTATCACAGGTATCCCGAATTGCCTAATATTTCACAAAGTACTGTGTATAAAATTCAGGCAAAATTCAGAGAACTTGGACATGTCAAACCATTAAAAAGAAAACCACACTTCGTTGAAGATGATGTGAAAGTGGATATTTTGTTAAGTGTCGAAGAGAATCCAACTTCAAGTACACGTCAAATTGCCCGTGAAAATAATGTTAGTCATACAACTATTCTAAGATGTCTTCATAAAGAAAAACTTCATCCCTACCAATTAACTTTTGTGCAGGAGTTAACAGAAGACGATCCAGATCGTAGAATGGATTTCTGCGAAAGATTGATGAATAAGCTGAACAGAAATGAGATAGCTCTTGGTACCATTCTTTTTTCTGACGAATCAATATTCACATTGAATGGAGAGGTAAACCGATAGAGCTGTAGATATTGGTCAGCAGAGAATCCTAATTGGATGCGTGAGACACATACTCAGTACCCTCAAAAGGTGAACGTTTGGGCCGGTATCATAGGCGACCATATTATTGGTCCTATATTTATAGATGGAAATTTGACAGCTGAAAAATATTTAAATATGCTAAGAAATGAAGTTATTCCTGCGTTGGCAAACTTATATCCCAACGAAATAGATCCTATCTTACCGAATGAAAATGTTTGGTTCCAGCAAGACGGGGCAACACCCCATTATGCTTTAATGGTAAGAACTTATTTAGATTAAATCTTCCCCAATAAATGGATTGGACGAACAGTTACTATTGAGTGGCCAGCTAGATCGCCAGACCTTACGCCGTTAGATTTCTTTCTGTGGGGTTATCTCAAGAACAAAGTATATGCAACACAACCAACTAGCATTGTAGACCTCAAAGACAAGATAACTACAGAAATACGGAATATTTCACCTCAAACTTTAAACAAAGTTAAGGAGGAGTTCTATAGGAGACTGTGCTATTGCCAACAACTAGGTGGAGAATATTTTGAGCATTTTTTTAATGTATTAAAATCAAATACATCAGGTATTTTATGTGTTTAATAACTGTAAAAACAAAAATTTCACCCTGTATAATTAATAATTGACCATACATTATTTAGTTTGTTGGAATCGGTTCATTAAGAGGATTTCAAAAATATGCAAATATACAGGATCTTTCATTAAAAAAACACCGACTATGGCATACTCGCGTGAATCACCCTGTACATTTACATTTATGTTTACATAACGCACAACTCAATTCAAAAGTTGACGTATCTCGGCATTTTTTATAATTTTCTAAAATAATGACATAAAGAATTTTATTCCATAAGTGGTTTCCACACTGTATGATGTTGCCAACTTTTTCAGACTCAATGTATTGTATAGAGATAAACTAAAACTTTGCGGTTTTAGATAAAACGATGACCGAAGAGGATATTCTAAATACTCTTTTAATACGTTTAGAAGACAATTGGAGAACGAGATATCCCGATTCTCCGCCAGACGATCAACGCGATACTCCGCCATCTTTTACAAATCTAAGCATGATAATGTCGATTATCAACTTAATAGCTGTCTACCTGAATATGCATAGAAATCTTTTACCGAACGTACCGATGGTTACTAGATTTGCACTATGGTAAGTACTTGGCTAGGAATATAATTCTAGTAGTAGGGGAGTCCGCGATGCTAAGTGGGATTCACTCGAGCGTAATTATAGAGACCCAGTGGGTTTCGAAGCTTTCAGAAACTGTAAGGCTGAACTCAGACGGACCACAGCGACGCGTCACGACAACTTCATAAATGTGGTTGTTAGTATGGGCGGAGGTCGTCGTTATATTTTTTATTTTTTTTCTAAGGAGCCGTCCCTTCGCCGGTACCAACTCAGCCTCCTGGGCTTATTGTGGATACTCCTAGTGTTCTGACTACAACCTATTCAGCCATTCCGTTCCCTGTATTAGTTCATACAGGTTTTTTCTGGTTGGTTGTAGAAGTCTTCTGGAGTCATTTGGGGTCTACCATACAGTTTCTGCCTTCTGTGGTCCAGCGACTCACAGTTGCATAGTATATGCAGAGCTGTTTCGGTATCCTTTTTGCATCTTCTGCATGTAAGGTCTCCGTTGTACAGCTCTATTTTGTTTAGGTGCTCCTTTGGGGGAAAGTGTCCCGTAAGTAGCCCCGTTATGGTGCGTAGTTTGTTCCTGCTCATTGAGAGCAGTTCTTTCGCTACTTTTTCTGATGGTTCTTTTATGAATTTCTTCCCATGTATTTGCCTGGTCGTATTATTCCAGTGTTTATTGTGTTGTTCTTTCAACCACCCTTTTAACCATGACCTCGTTGAGCATCTGGGGATGCCCACAGCAGGTTCGGGTCCGTTCATCAGAGTTGACGATCCTACTCTTGCGAGTTCGTCAGCTGCGATTCCTTTATGACCTGGGACCCACTCCAGTGTTACACTGTTCCGAGTCGCCAGTCTTCTAAGTTCTTCGCCGCATTCCCATACTAGCCGAGATGTCACCCTATAGCTCTGAAGTGCTTTAAGGGTGGCTTGACTGTCACTGTAGATCCTGATCTGCCTGTTGTAGGATCTCATATTATTAGCCCTTGCACATTTAGCGTATTGTATTAGCGTATTTGCCAAGCGAGACGATCCCTTCATATTTGCTCGTCTTGCTGTATATGCCCGCTCCGGTGCCGAGTTCATTTTTTGGTCTGTATACCAGGGGGTCTATTCTCAAACAGTGACATTTTTTGTCGCATGCGAGATTTTACTTTTTTGTATACATCCCTGATTGACAAAAGTATAATCTCGCATGCGACAAAAAAAGTCACTGTTTGAGAATAGACCCCCTGATCAGTTCATTCGCTCTACCAAGTGGTGGTGCGTTCTCTTCCTCAAGCTCCTTTCGATCTTTGATGACAATCTCGAAGTTCTTGCGAAAGATATATTTGGTGGTCATGTGGTCTGTTAGCATTTTGAAAATGTCATCATCCACATGCCTTATCTCTGTGTGTCCTCTCCCATGTGCCACGTCATGGTCTGATGCTTTTTCCAGTCGGGTTAGTGCTGCCCTTGCTTCGCACATTATGCACGTAGCATGACATGTAGCGGAGGAAGGTCTAGCATTGTCTCCAGCGTCGCTGTAGGAGTAGTCCTCATTGCCCCTGTAATGCCAATGCATGCAAGTCTTTGGACCTTGCTTAGTTTTAGCATAGCAGAGGATTGTCTGATCTTTGGCCACCATACCAGAGATGCATATGTGATCCTGGGAATGACAACCATTATGTACAGCCAGTGTACCATGCTGGGTTTATGTCCCCATTTAGTGCCGTAAGTGCGTCTGGCAACCATGAAGGTCACCTCTGCTTTCTTGATCACGTGCTGGAGGTGTCGGTTCCAAGTTAAGCCTGGGTCTAGGATAACCCCAAGATATTTCACTTCATCCGACAATCGTATTGGTTCACCTTGAAGCGTCAGAGGGCCAAGTCCTTTCCTTTTCCTTCTTCTGGTGAACGTTATATTAAAAATTAGAGCAGTACTCAGACGAACGACTTCTTGTAGTTGATCTCAGCGACGGTTGCTAACTGTAGACGGTATTACCCACAATATTGTCGTTTTTGGTGGCTCAATGCAAAACACATGGACGACAGACCGCCTTTCCAATGCGACAACTAGCCACTCCTCGTTTCTCCATACTGAAACTAATGAACACTACCGAACACCATTGTCGCTAATTGAAGTCGTCTTCAACGACAGATGACGACAACAAAAACACAAACTAGTCGCGTCGCTGTGGTCCGTCTGAGTTCAACCTAAGACTTTCTTGATCTCGGTGAGGCAATGGAGCATTTCCTTGAGGTCAAGCCTTAGGTCAAATCGTTGATATTTTCAACGGTAATTTTTTCCAGCCAGGCAGTATGTGCTTAACGGTCAATATATCATAACAGCTATGGCAAACGAGACGATTTCCAGAAGACATCAGATATTCGAGTGTGAGATTATGGTCTTATGGTTAAAAAGTTAAGGGAGAGAGGAGAAGTAGATGAATGGATATCTTGGAGTGCCGTCATGCTATTGCGCCATAGATATTGCCAAGATTCTCGCATAAAGTTTTTGAGGTGGGACTTGAGGTCGGTTGCGAGTTGATCAATGTGTTTTTGGTTGATACTAGAGGCAGATTCTTGAAATCTTCTTGAAATCGATCGAAATGAATTAGGCTAAAGCCAATTGATCTGCTTTTTTTATTGAAATGGTGATGATGATAGACAATCATCATCAGCCAGTTTAGATTTTTTGGTTCTTGTATTTGCAAATTTTCTTGATTTAGATATCGTGAATTCTGGAGGAGGCATTGGATTAGTATTATCGATAAAAGTATTGTAATAATGCTTTTGGCCCGGTACAGGAGAGGAGGGGGCGAATGAGAGGATAATTAAGGATTGTCTGGAATGGTATCAGAGGTATATTTCATTCACATTACCCGGCATGATTAAGAGTGAAATTCATAGTCGACACTTGAGGGTCACTCATACTTCACTCATCCTTATTGTATGCAGAGACATTTGACAGGCGAAAAGTGAGGTTGAGTTTGAGTGTAACTTGAGTGAAGTATAAGTACAGATTCCAGCTCCCTTGAGTGAAGATTTCTAACCTATAAACCAAGTTTGTACCTCACACTGTCATTTTACGATATCAGAATTTTGTTTGGTTGTTATTTGTCTGTTAAAGTTTCAAATTTTTCAAGGAAATTAGTATGATGGATGATTCAATTGATTTTGTGAACTATTTTATACCTAGGTTAGTAATCACATTGGTGTAGTAAAAAGCAAAATTATTAAATTAATCCATTTTTTATATGAAACAATGCTCTCCGCTTGAATTAAACTCGTGTGCCAGTGACACCCATGCCTTTTCCTTTCCAGCTAAGCTAGCACAATCAGTTTTCTTATTTTCTATAAAAGAATATTTACGAACCACTTAGGGCTAGTTTTTCGCTAGACGAGAAGAGTTTTCTCTTGTTTTCTATTTTCCTAAGAAATAATGAACTTTAATGAAATAATATCTACTATAAAAATTGAAAATAAGAATCTATAATTATCTATTAAACAACTAGCTCGAAATATAAACTAACGCTGCAAATAAGAAATATTTATGAACAGTAAAGAACTAAACTGAGAATAAAATACTTGCAGAGGGCTAATACACGAACTGAACACAAATTCGAATATGAATGCAATGCAACATATGTCAGATGAAAGTTGAAGGACATTCATAAATCACCATTGTTAACCAAACGCAACCAAAAGTTCCTAATAATAACATTGATGCCAAACTTCCTCCACTTGAGTAATGACTGTGGATATGAAAAGTCGCCTCGAGCTAAACTCAAACTAAGTTGAGTTTGAGTATGAGTGACCCTCAATTGTCGACTATGAATTTCACCCTAAATCTGATAATCCCATTTCATTGAGTTCAACCGTGACGTCATTTCCGTTTGGGTACACCTCCCCTACCTGCCTTTGGGTTTACCAGCTCCATAATAGGTGAAGGTGGTTAAAGTTGAACTCGTAGAGCATAAAATAGTGAAGTATTTTATGTCATAGAGAAAGTAAGTGATCTATGGCTGAACTTGAAGATTTGTTTACAAAATAATATAGATAGAGAAATAATGAAACATTCAAATTAGAAATTAATGGAGTGGTACGTACGAAATATTCGGGAAATACACGGGAAAATGTACAAATATTACGAAATGGTAAAGATTAGGAGAGTGAAGTATTTTTTAGCAAAACATGGGTCAGATTATCTATTAAGATCATGGTTGCACACAACTTAATTTTTCCATATTCAATTTTCATAGACATGAACAATAATGAGGATTACAAACAACAAATATTTTTTTTTTCTCGGATTAAAAATAAATGTTAGGTTATATTTACATTACAGTGGGTAAACGTAAAGTGAAAGAAATAGGATTTCAAAAATTGTTAATGTTGACGTCATTATGACGTAGCTGCCTCCCACCACCTTCACCGAGATACTCTAACCGGGTTTAACGGGGAATGTGAGTTATAGATAGAGAAAAAGTGAAAGAGGAATGGAAACGCTGAGTAGGAAATATAGGGATTACGCAGCTGCAAGCATTAAATTTTATCAAAGATTTTTTGTTACTTTTGTTTGTGGAAATCGTTAAATTATATATTTTTCGTTATCCTTGAATTATTTTCGTCAAAATAGAATTTCCGATGATCAATTTTTTTCACTTATCTGATTCTTTATCCTCGATGGGCGGCCATATACATGGGGCTCATATTTGGTGGAGGTACTCAACCGGGTACAAGGTATCCCCCTGTATGTTAATCTGCCGCGCTTGGGCTCCCCTACTTACTATAAAGAGCTCCCTTTCTACATAAATATATTTTTCCGCAAATCGCTAGGAAATTTTGACATTCCTGTCAAAATTTCTTGAAGAAAAAGTCAGGACTTCCTTACTGTAAGGAAATGTCATTTCCTTACTGTAAGGAAATGATATTTCCGTACAGTTGTTAGTGTTCTACATAAATGATAGAAATTTCTTTGGCAATAATTCTAATGAAGCAGTATTCACTGCCTCAACCAGCTCTGGAGGAGTCCCAGGAATGGAAATTTCATCATCACTTATCATTTTACTTTCGAGAACACCAGCAATTAAATTTATGAGCGTCAAGTTTGACAATTCAACCTCAATACGTTTCCATAGTAACCCAAGTAATTTTATTAGGAATTTCAAAGCACCATTTATTTGGGAATAAAATTATCGCGTTTTTTTTAAATCAATCAATATCTGTCGAATTTTAAACGATTTGCGGAAAAATAGTATATTTACCTCGTAGGAAAAGCCACATTCCTGGACTCTGTGTTGCTAAGTCTCGGCTTGCGCCTCGACTTAGCAATCTTCACAGTCGTCCAGGAATGTTAAGCTTTTCCTACCCGGTAAACAATGTACTATTTATAGGAATCTAAGAAACGTATATGTCTATCTAGCAAAAGGACGGAATACGTCGGCGAGGAATTTCGTTCTTACTTGTATTATTTGGCTTGTAGATCTTTTCCCTGAATTGGATTTTATGCCGAGTGGTTTAGGCCAAGGTAAAAAGATTTAATTATAATAAATAAAATGTTCAATAGTGTGTTTTTAAGATTTCTTATGTTCGAGTTGTGAAGCAAGTGAAGATTTTGTCAACGATATAATTCTGCTTCAAAGTAAACCAGTGATATTGGCGGACGACTATGTTTTCTTTAAATTGTTCTTGTGTTTTATTCCGATATATTTGGGATTCCCTGGCGGAAAAGCGGTAAGTTTAACAACCAATTGAATGTTTTGACCCAGATTGAGAATTTGATCGAGATTTGTTAAATAATTTGCTCTAGACGCGGTAAAGGGAGATTAGTGCTGGATTTAGTGAATTAGATGAAATAAGATTAAGGTGAGATAAATATAGAGCGAGAAGAATGTCGCGCTAGAACTAAATTCGATCAAGGTAAATAACATGGAGGCTAGATAATGAGATCGAACTCATACGTAAAAATTGGAAAAACCTGTCCAAAAATATACTATTGTATACCTAGGCGGTAAAGTGGCATTTTTCAGGCCGAAAGAAGATATGGAAAGGCGAGGCGCGGCCGAGCCTGGCCACTTTTTGAGTCCTGGAAAAGCACTTTACTGCCATGGTTTACACATAATTTTGCATCCTACACAATAATTGTTGGTAATATTCGTTTTATAAAAACTTTATTTTATAATATAAAATTCATTAATGTTTCTATCCTACACAATAATTGTTGGTGATATTTCAATTAAAAATTGTATTTACCTTACACATTAGATTATTTCATCTGATTCAGGCTCCATAACTTCAAACAAACATCAAAATACGACAACTTATGAGTGAATTTGCAGACATTGACAGCTCTAAAAATTTATTTAAACTGACGTTTAATGATGTTTTTGTTTCTTCTGAATGATGTGATTGAAATCACTTATATGCTATTATATCATTTTCATTCAATTTTTCTAAACGTCGCAATTAGTATTTATATCTGTGGTCTTAAACTGTACATAACCACAATAGTAATTTACGTTACAAGACCGGAAAGTAGTGTTTTTCAGGTCGAGAGAAGCAGATTCCAAAACCTGGAAGCTTGGTGAGACCTGAAAAACACTTATTTTCGGGTGCGTGACGTACAATATTTTTTTTAAGACCGACCAGAAAATATACATTTTCTGGACAATTTTTCGTCCAGAAAATAACGTTTTGCCGATCTAGACCGGAAAATGGACGCTAGAGACCGGAAAAAGCTTTTATCGCCAACCGTCAGTAAAACCGTCAATTCTCAGATTTATTTTCGGAAGTAAACAAACAGTTTACATAATTATGCTTGTGACATATGCGTCTGGTAAAGTATTTTGACTTTGACATTACTCGAAAATCATCATCTGTCAGTGTCACGCTTCTCCCTATTACGGCTCGATAATAGTTTTCTTGCGATTTATTTATAACAAATTATTGTTGGAACTCCTTTGACTTCAGGAATTAACTTTTATAATGCTTCAGGGTGTACCTCCAATTTAAATATAACAAATAATAAGTAGATTTGTTCTATATGTGCTGTTTACTTTCTCATAATAAAATGCTATGAAATATACCTCAGTTTTTCATATTCTGAATTCTGAGCAGTTGACGATAAAATTTTGTATGCACCACGTCAGTAAAGTTTCTCTATCGGACTCGCCTGTTATTCGCCTCGCTTCGCTCGTCTCATAATTTCAGACTCGTCCGATAAAGAATCACTTTACTGCCTTGGTACATAAATAACTATTGTCGGTCCCTGACGTCCATTTTGTTTTCATTTTTCCAATCGCTCTTTTATATCTACCTTGATTTCGTTACTATGGTAACAACGTTTCGATAGATTGTCGAGCGATGACAGTTCGTTGATTTTCAATTTGTCGTTTATGTCAAACTTATTATTTTATCTGGTTTTAGTTTTGTTAATCACTTTGTAATAAAAAGTAAAATAAAGAATTGAATGTATATCGAAGTGTCCGTCTTAAAAAAGCTTTTTCCGGTCCCTGGCTTCCATTTTCCGGTCTTGATCGGCAAAACGTTATTTTCTGGACGAAAAATTGTCCAGAAAGTGTATATTTTCAGGTCGGTCTTAAAAAAATTATTTCAATCTTGTGTTTCTTACAGTATAGTTAATGGTTTATTCAATTATTGCTTATAGTGAAAGCGAAGCAGAATTTAAAGAATGGACCAGATTCTCCTTGTGAATGGTCGAAAAATTTCACTATACTGTGAAATGACAGATTATATATCATACGCATAATACAGTCGATGTACCCTATAACAATACCAAAGTATGCCTAGTCATAGTGGTTTCAGTTGAAGGTGATAAAAAATATGAACATATAAATAATGTAGGAAAAAAATAATTATAATTATCGATATTTTAGAAGACGAAGATAAAAACGTCCAGGATGTGGGGATGTTATTATTATTGCATATTTAACGTACTGTTACGACACTTTGGCTGGCAGTAAAATGTTTTCCACCTTGGATCTGAAGTCTGGCTATTGGCAAGTAGAAATGGACCCAGAAGACAAAGAGAAAACTGCTTTCACCACCGGATCCGGATTATGACAGTTCAACGTCATGCCCTTCGGGCTCTGTAATGCGCCCGCGACATTTGAAAGACTAATGGAAAACGTATTAAGAGGGTTATCTTGGAAAACTTGCCTGGTCTATTTGGACGACATAGTAGTATTAGGTAAGACATTCGAGGACCACCTGAAGAATTTGCAAGACGTATTAAAACGACTTCAAGCTGCTCAGCTTATGTTAAACCCGAAGAAATGTCAGTTATTCCAAAACCGAGTCAACTATCTGGGTCATGTCGTGAGTAACGAAGGAGTGGCAGTAGATCAAGAGGAAATTGCTTCCATTAAGCAATGGCCGCAACCCACAGACAAACCTCAAGTCAGGAGTTTTCTTGGACTTTGCACATACTATCGAAGGTTCATAAGAAACTTTGGAGATATTGCCAAGCCACTAACTCGACTCACAGAAGAAACAAGAACTTTTCATTGGGATAAAGACTGTCAAACTGCGTTTGAAACCCTCAAGAGACATTTAACCACGGCACCGATACTAGGATATCCGTTACCAGACGGAGACTTCATTCTTGACACTGATGCAAGCAACGTAGGAATTGGAGGAGTACTCTCACAGATCCAAGGAGGCCAAGAAAGAGTGCTGGGATATTTCAGTAAAGTCCTTTCCAGACCAGAACGAAACTACTGCGTCACGAGAAGAGAACTTTTGGCGGTAGTGAAGTCTGTGGAACACTTCTACCAGTATCTCTATGGGAAGAAATTTCTAATTCGGACTGATCATGCAGCACTCAAGTGGTTGATGCAGTTCAAGAATCCCGAGGGCCAGATCGCGAGATGGATTGAACGACTCCAAGAATACGATTTCAACATCGAGCATCGGGCTGGTGTGAGTCACCGAAATGCCGACTCCCTGTCTAGACGACCGTGCCAACCAGACTGTTCCCACTGCAACAAGGTGGAGTCTAAGGAAGCTGCAGTTTCAAGAACTACAGTAAGCGATGAAGAATGGTCACCCACCAGGATCAGAGAAGATCAAGAAAATGATCCACACCTAAAGATGATCCGGTAATGGAAGCAAGAAAATCGGCGACCTACCTGGCAAGAAGTGTCAAGATTTTCACCAACACTGAAGGCATATTGGGCTCAGTGGGACTCCCTTGTCCTGGAAGAAGGCCTTTTGAAACGAATCCTTGAAAACGATGATGGTTCCGAAAATAGACAACAAATAGTTATCCCGAGATCTAGAGTAGCTGAGGTACTAAGGAAGTTACACGACAGTCCATCAGGAGGTCATCTGAGAGTGAAGAAAACCCTTCAGCGAGTCCGTGAAAGGTTTTATTGGATGAACAGCTCCGACGATGTGAAGGACTGGTGTAAGAAGTGTACGAATTGTGCTACGAGTAATGGACCACATCGCAAGAGAAAAGCTCCCATGAAACAATACAATGTTGGAAGCCCATTCGAAAGGATTGCATTAGGTATCGCAGGACCATTTCCGACGACAGAAAATGGTGGTAAATACATTCTGGTCGTGATGGATTATTTTACCAAATGGGTAGAAGTTTACGCGATTCCAAACCAAGAGGCCACAACGGTCGCGGATGTATTGGTAAAAGAATTCATTAGCCGATAGAAGTGCCCTTGGAAGTCCACAGCGATCAGGGAAGGAATTTCGAAAGCCATGTATTCCAGGAACTTTGTGAGAAGCTGGGAATGAAGGACAACGGACGTTGCATCTACAGTCAGACGGAATGGTCGAAAGAATGAACAGGACCATAGGAAAATACCTGTCCAAAGTAGTTTCCAGCCACCAAAAAGATTGGGACCAGTACCTTTCCCTATTTGCATTGGCGTATCGATCTGCCATCAATGAGTCCACAGGTGAAACACCTGCGAAAATCCTATTTGGACGCGAAATGAGACTTCATTGTGACCTGGAATTTGGTTGTCGTCCTGGAGAAGATCTAGCGGGAGAAGACTACGTGATCCAGTTGAGAAAAAGGATGGACGATGTACACGAATTGGTTCGAACGAATCTCCAAGTTGCCAGCGACAGAATGAAAAAACGGTACGACACGCAGGCTACTGAAGGCAGTTTCAAAGAAGGGGACAGAGTATGGTTGCACAACCCAACGAGGAGAAAAGGCGTTTCTCCAAAACTACAAAAATCTTGGGAGGGTCCATACTTAATCAAGAAGAAGATCAACGACGTCATCTATCGCATAAGTAAGATTCCCAATGGAAAACCGAAAGTAGTCCACCAAAATCGACTAGCGCCATTCGAAGGAGACCCTGACAAAGAAGAAGGAGTGAACCATATCCGGGAAGATCCTGACCCTGCCTTCGAAGAATTTATGGGCGCATATGGAGGTACCGGTAAAGCGAGATTTGGAGTTACTACAGAGCAACGACAAGATTTGTTCACGCTCCCGGAAGACTATTCACTGGCACACAACATCCCAGCCAATACCAAAAATGCACGAGGTTTAGCATTCGTCTTTCGAAAGAAGTTTGGACAATCAGAAAAACTTTCAGAACAGATTCCAACCCCTGGCAAGACACTGAAACTCAAACACACATCTTCTATCTCGTAACAAAGGACGAATTTGAGGATCGATCCACCTACCGGAATGTGTGGGAAGCGCTACGAAGTCTTCGAGACCACGTACTGGAATCCAACGTGAAGAAACTAGCGATGCCTAAGATAGAGAGCAACCAGTTGGATTGGCGAGTCATTAGGAATATGGTGGAAGTGATCTTCGAAGATACCGATGTCCACATTTTAATCTGCAGCTATTCCCCTCGTAATCAGTATCCGATGAAGACAGTACCCTGTTATTTCCATACGACCGGAAAGTGTAGGAATGGATCCAGTTGCCGATTTAAACATCCAGTCCCGGCTACACAAGAGTTCCAGGAGGAACTTACTATTAAGGAGGGGGCTATGTTACGAACTCACTAATTCCGAAGCCGGTCCTGTCGCAAACGAAGAATGCGACCTTTCTAGAAAGATTCTTTCGCAGTTAATATCCAGACTGTTCTGGAAATGTACCAGGCTATACAATGGTTTATCGCGAAGGTTCTAGAGATTCGAAAAGGAGTATATATACGTGTTTTTTCGAGTGAGTCGGCAGTAGTTCAGTATACAGTGAATCGGTAAACAGTTTCAGTATACAGTGAGTGAACAGAAGTGAATATAAATAGTGTTGAAAATAAATTAGGACAATTATTATACCGTGTGTAGATAAATTAATAGATATCTTCTGTATGTTCCTTGTGGTATATTATTCATTCTTTTTTTTAATTTCTTGGGAAATTAAACCACAATATTTTGAATTCTTTATTTCAACGTTTCGGTAGCGTTCCAGCTACCGTTGTAGAAATTAATTTTTTATCCCTAACTGACACAACAGAAAAATTTTGACAACTAGACAATCAAAAATTATTTTGAAGTTTAAGACTGCAAAATTTTGTTATCAAATTTTTATTAAGGTCCATTCATAGTAGATCATATCTGTGGCAAAATGTGAAATGAAACACTTCATTTTATGACATTCCAACGATATGATAGTCTACTAGAAATGGAAATCCAGTGAAGTGCACGTTCCAGGAACGGTTTTTATTGGGATAGCGCGTTTCTTTCGCTTATATTGGAAATGTTGTTAATAAAACGCGTTTCTTAATAGTTTTTTTGTGTATGAATATTTAAGTTTTTTGAAATATGTATACTCAGTTTTGTGATTTTGTGTATTGAAATGTGTATCGATTAACAACTATTCAAGTTATAAATCATAAGAAAACCTGGATAAAAACTTATGATGCTATCCTGATAACGCAGGTAATTGATTATTGGAAATTTCTCTTTCTAACATTGGTAACCAAATTTGACTACAATCGGCTGATATACTAGCTACACATTTATCTGCATTTAGTTGTATTAAAGCACTTTCTTTGATTTTCCGTCTTTTATTATTGGGTTCTTTTAATATTATTTTTGATGAATCCCATTGAATTTGATGACCCTCTTCCCAAGCATGTTTGCAAATAGCTGACTTAAAGAATTCCCTATCTTTGATATATTTTTTGTGTTCGTTTATTCGTACTTTCAATGGTCTAGATGTTTCACCTAAATAAAATTTGTCGCATTCACATGATATTTGATATATGCAGTTTTTTGAAGATTGTTCTTCATTCTTTGGTTTCGTTTTTGTTAGTATTGATCTCAATGTATTATTCGATTTAAAACTAGTTCTAATATTGAATTGGTTACCAATTTTTTTAATTCTTTCTGACAAACCCTTAACATACGGTATTGTTAAGTTCCTAAAAATTATGTTAGCTGAATTATTAATATTATTGTTATGGGGTATTAACAATGATCCCTCTCTATATGCTTAATCTCCTTATTTACAAATTCTGCAGGGTAATTATTGTTATTTAAAACATCTTTTAAAAAAGTTTTCTCCTTTGTAAATTGATCATCACTAGAACAAATGATTCTGGC
This sequence comes from Galerucella tenella, assembly GCA_910591685.1. Lineage (NCBI taxonomy): Eukaryota > Metazoa > Arthropoda > Insecta > Coleoptera > Chrysomelidae > Galerucella > Galerucella tenella. The sequence continues at coordinate 9,563 of CAJUYH010004658.1, read as the reverse complement.
CCTATCGTATAAAGATTTTACTATCCCTTTTTTAACGCTTATAGAATGATTAGAGTCAAAATTCAAATATCTATTAGTGTGTGTTGGTTTGCGGTATACACTCGTTTCATACCCTGTAGATGTTTTATTAATAAGAACATCTAAAAATGGCAAAAAATTGTTATTTTCAATTTCAAATTTTATAGATTCCTCTCCTTCATTTATATTTTTTTAAAAATCATTAAGAGATATTAAATCATGAGGCCATATTGCGAAGATGTCGTCTACATATCTCCACCAGACAATTGGCTTTAATTTTTGATTATTTACTATTTCGGCTTCAAAATGTTCCATGTAAATATTCGACAAAATTGGTGAGAGACAAGAGCCCATGGCAAGACCGAAATTCTGTTCATAAAAATCATTATTGAATTGAAAATATGTTTTTGTTATACATAATTTTAATAATTCTATTATTGCTGTTACGCTCAATTTGGTTCTTTCTGTAAGGGTCTGATCAATTTCTAATTTTGATTGGACAAGTTCTATTGTTTTTTGTACCGGTACATTCGTGAAGAGACTAACTACATCAAAACTTACCAAATAATTGTTTTTGTTGAAATTTAAATCTGATAGCTTTTCTATAAAATGATTGCTATTTCTGATGTATGAATTTGTCTGTCCCGCGAGGGGTTCAATAATCTTCAATATATGATTCGATAGTTTACTGCATGGGGAATTAATCGTGCTACAAATTGGTCTCAATGGTATGTTTTGTTTATGCATTTTTGGCAGACCATAAAAATGTGGTGGCTTACTGTATTTAGGTGTTAACATTGTTCTTTCACGACTAGCAAATTCGTTCTTGAATTTGAAAAGTGTTTTATAAATTTTGTTTTCAATAGATTTGGTAGGATCATTTGGTAGCTTAGTATAAGGGCCATTTATTAATAAATCCATTACTTTTGAATCATAATCAACTTTGTTCATGATAACAGTAGAATTGCCCTTATCAGCCGGTAAAATAATTATAGAATCATATTCTTTTAGATTTTTAATTGATTTTTTTTATGCTTTTGTAGTATTGTTTTTTAAATGAATAGATTTTTCTAATATGACTTTACATCGTACCCTATATTCTTCTCTTTCGTGTTCAGGTAATTCGTTACTTACTTGTTCTATTGAACTTATTATGTCTAACTTCGGTATTGCTTTTGGAGTCAAAGCAAAATTTAAACCTTTTGAAAGAACTAATACCTCTGAAGAATTTAAAGTTTTTTTTTGATAAATTAATGATTGTATTTGGTACATTGTTTTGTTGATAATTATTCAGTTCTTTTTGGATTTTTTGTTCAAATAATATTTTAAACTTTCGGATTTGAATTTGTTTTTGTTTTTCATAGGTTGTAGTATATATTATATTTATATTTGATATTATTTTATCGAAGTCAATTTTAGTTACCGTATCAAAAAGAAAATCCTCAATACCTACGATATCTTGTTCGATATTGAATACTTTATATCTATGGTGTTGAAGGCGTTCTCGAACCATAGCAAAACTTGCTTTTTCCAATATTCTTGTTATTTTTCTCCCTCCGTAGGCAGGATGTAACCTTAGTCCTCTTGGTATGACTCCATTATTCCTGCATGCCTAGGCAAACCCCAAGTACATTTCAAGAGAAAACTCTTACCATAGGAAAGTCAGTACAGTTCAATATTGATAAAGAATATAGAAGGCAAGGGATTGTCACAATGTTGGATAGTCAAGCAGCCATTAAAGCACTAAGCTCTCGTGTAATCACTTCCAAAATGGGGCGGGAATGCTTAGGAAAACTCAATAAACTAGGCTAGAACAATATAGTCACCTTACTGTGGATTCCAGGACACACTGGAATAGAAGGAAATGAAATAGGAACCAGCAAAGAGGAAGGGGGGACCGGAATACCTTTGTAATATTGGAAGAAATAGGTGAAGCCGAAAAAAAGAGAAGATCTGACCATTGGAAAGATCTAGTAGGACTTAGAAAATCAAAGATTCTGCTGGGTGACTTCAACCCATTGAGATAAAATGAATGCATAAGTCAAAGTAAAAATAAACTTAGAATTTCTAACGGGACATTGTTGCCTGAATGGGCACCTTAAAAAGCTCAAAATAGTGGAGGAGGGAGAATCGATTTAGTAGCATGGAAGAAGAAACCTTTATCTACATACTTGCGAATTGCACAGCAATTTAGAATCCTCCGGCACAACACCTGGATAAAAGAGGGACATTTACCTGAGCTGAAGGCTGTAGATATCCTAAAATAGGAGCTACTATACTCTGAGACTCTCCTCAGAAACTAAGTAGGAGTAAGAGGACACAATAGATCTTTCAGGTCTCACTAAATGTCACATACATACATACAAGCAAATAAAACAATGTCGAAAAAAGCAGTAACCCAAAATCAACTAACTATTAAGAACCACGTGTCGTGCAAAGAATGCTAGTTTATCATCAGATTTATTAGGTCACGTAGACTTGCCCTACAGCTCTGGAGTGGGACTCTGCACACTATAGAATTCTACTATATCGACTCTATTCACACGTCTTTTGTCGACAATTTCTTCATAATAACTTCAATATCTTTCAAACTGATCATGATACGTCATGAATAAAAGGAGAATTGACGACTGTAGACAAAGTGAGATTTTCGACTGATGTCTACTGGAATAATAGTAAACTACTGTAGAAAGCGACCGGTGGAATTCTAATAGTGTAGAGAATCCCACTATTCGGAAGAAACTTCTGCAAAATCCCACTAAATATGTGTGATAAGTCTTGTCGTTAATGAGATACATGCTTTTAGATTACTTAGGAAACACCCAGTAGGTTAATATAAAATGAAATTATATTAATTATAATTTGCAGATATTGGAAAGAAATCGTATTATACACAAACTACTGAAAATAATTAGCTATTCGACAAATCAACCTAGTAATCCCAGAGAACATGCTTGTGTTATCAAAATTTTAAGTTACAAGATTATAAATATACTCGTACCACATTTGGAAGACGAATTTATCGAAAATTCCGGACCTTCGATGTAAGTTATTGTCTTGAATCTCTTCTTTTATTTGGGTTAGTCCTGTTCAATACACTTTGTCAAGCCTTCTGATGCCGAGCTCCAAGGTAAGTAGCATATTTTTGTTGATCCACCTTCTCTTTCTCTGATCTTAGCGTATTCGGCTTCTGAGTAGTCTACTGGCCCGCTTGCTTGTTCTTAACCATTTCATCACATCCTGCTGTTTCATTTGCAGGTATTATTATCTTTTTTGTCTGTCATACCTGAAAATCTGATAATTTATATTAAAAAATTAGGAAAAGATCAATTATAAATAATATTGGAGAAATTGTATTGGCTTCAACTCGATTTTCAGGTTATTTCAAAAATGTTTTGGGAAAATTCATAATACAACATCAAATTTGCTACAGAAAAGTTCCTCTGGGCGCTGGTTTCTCTGTACAGACGTCAGCCGCTACGGGTAACGGCCGCCGTGGACGTTCAAATGCTCTGCCCAAAAGAATATGGAGCCGGTTTCATAGACACGCCGTCGGTTACTGCTGGTGTCAACGGGCGACGTGTACCAACCTGTCGGTTCTATTATTTCGAACCATTGTGGCGGGTAGACGTTATGGCGGACGACAACATAATGAAAAAAGAACAGTACGAATTGTTAATAGACAGTGAAGGATTTACAAATTTTCAAGGTATAGGCTGAATAGTTTTTGCCGCCCTTGCCTCAACAATTGTCATATCATACATTATTTTTACAATGCAGCAATTTCGTTGTAATTGCACGTAAAATAATCGAAAAATTATATACAGACCGTCCAGTTCGTAGCCTCCAACCAGTAGTAAGACTGGCATGTATGGGTTGTTGGTGGGAAGAAGGGCATATTTTTTACAACTTCGCTTTTTTCATTTTTTTCACGAGAGTGAAAATTTTGTCGGCAAAATTTTTCGATTGACATGAAAGCTTGTTGCTTGGCAATTTTGCGAATGACATTTTTTAACAAAACCACGAGCCGTCAGGCGAGTGGTTTTGGATTAAATGTCATGAGCAAAATTACCTAAAAGCAACAAACTTGAATACGACAAGAGAAAAATGTTACCTTACAAAATTTTTAATTTAGTGGTATTCGACATGACTATTTCACGAGAGAAAAACTAAAAAATCATATGTTTAAACGTTTTATTTATTGCAAACTTCAATTATACAAAGCCAAAAAAATTACTTATTTATGTAAAAAGTACAATTATTATAATTGTACGTTGTAGCATTATTTTGGGGATTGTTTTGCATCATAACCTGTGATGAATGTAAGTAAGAAACTGAGGATTCCTTTTCTTTATTTTTATTTTCTCGAAGGTTCTCTATGAGTTGGAAATTTTGTTCTTCATTTAATTGTAAATATGGTTTCAAAGAATGTGAGCTTAATTACTTCTTGTTCACCAACTCCTTCTTTTGATAATGCAGATATTGCAGAAGCTCTATGTGAATGATTGGTTATTTTTATTTTTTTTGTGTCTATACCTATTGATTCTGCCGATATTTTCGTCCACTTTGAAATTGTATTAATTCCCAGTGGTGAATTTTTGTACCATATTCCTTTCTCCCAATTTGGATGTACTGTTAAAAATAATCTTGTTGTTGTTAGATAAGGATTGGATTCTATTTTTTCAATAATTTTTAAAAATAAACGAACTGGACACAAATTGTTGTTAGCATTATTTCTTACCAGCCACTTACTGCCAGATAAAGCTCTTGATCCTCCTTGTGTCGTTCTGGAAGAGATTGGATTATATTCTACCCTGCCAGTAAAATTAACTTTATTAACATATTCTTTTTTAAAGTAATTAATATCACAATTAGCAGCTTCATTTCCACGCCATGCTAATTCGAACGAACATAAATGCAAAAACTTTTTTTGTAACCCATCAGGATTATCTTCAGAATAGCTTTCTACCATTTCCAATAATTCTTCTTTGGTAAACGCATTAGAACTTCTAGTTCTGGTTTCAGGTTCAGCCTGAAGCTTTTTACGTTTTGTATCCCTGGCCAATCTAGCAAATTTAAAGGTAATATCTTTAAATGGATCAATTTTGATGTTAAATTCTAGAAAATATTTTTCCTGGACCATTTGAGCAGTCGTATTCCAAAGTGTTTTCACACTAGCTTCAGTATAATCAGTTCCACCTTTTTTTTTCATGTTTTCCTGGACCATTTGAGCAGTCGTATTCCAAAGTGTTTTCACACTAGCTTCAGTATAATCAGTTCCACCTTTTTTTTTCATGTTAAAACCATAATCTTTGAGAATTTTGCTATAACTTGTTCAGAAGTATCCTTTTCTAACGTATAATTACGTGCGTCCAGAAACATTCTAAACTGTTCCCGCGCAGAATTTTTTATTTTCATTGTATTTCGCGGTATACTTTGCTTAATTGTACTCTCTATTTCATTTATTGAATTATTTCCAAATCTTGTATTATTCATGTTAATAATACTTAATTAAATTTTTGAAACAGTTTTAATAATTTTTAGATTTAATTTAGATTTAATAAACAACTTAGTTTCCTTAGAAACCACTAACAAAGATTTTATATTGAATTTTATCACAGAGTGATAGAATTTTAAACACATAGATTTGATACATTAAACGTCAAAAAATTGCCGCGACAAGACAAAAAATTGCCAGTTCAAAACCCAAATTTTTGTCAGTTATCAATTTACTCTAGTGAAATAGTCACTTATAAAAAGTGTGGGCAAAGGGCGCAGAGGCGAGAGGCCGATTACTGGTTGAGGGGCGGCGCCGAATTAGCTGTTTTACTCTAGAATAAGGAAATTTGCTACTCTCGGAATGTGCAATGACAAGTGAGAGAGAAAAGTCATCGACATCGACTTCTATCTGTAACACATCAGAAAACCGTCATAGAAAAATCTTTTTGATTTCTATGAGGTGAAAAAAAAAATTCGTTCCCCAAATTTGCCGCCCCCAAAATCTGCCGCCCTGGGCTCGAGCCTATACTCAGCCTGCTGGTAAATCCGCCACTGTTAATAGATATTTATTTGTGGATTTTACAGATAGGTCATGTTCAATAATTAAATTTATCACTGTTGCAAACTGTTGTTCAGACAGTCTAAAATATTCTGTAAATCTTTCATTGGTCGCGTTCATCACAACGTAGCGCTACCGAAGCGATCATCAATTTCCTGCTGAACGCGTGTATTGTTTACTGATCAGATTGAGCGATGTGGTATCAGTCGTCATTTTTTCAATCAGAATTAAAATACGCTACACGCTACCGATTGATGATGCATTAACTGTCATTTATGACATATGTTGGAAAAATATTATAAATATCTTTGTTTGGAGATATTTTAGTTTGTATTTTAGTGAAAATGAGTGAAGAGCTGGAGGTGACTTATTATTTCATTAATAAATTGTATAGTTTGTCAGGAAATTCAACTCTTCATGGTATGCTCCAAAGTGGGGAGTTAAATTTATTGTAATTGAATTCCATTTTTTAATGGTTAGAAGTAATACATATTTCATAATTGTCGTATATATCAAATGAAATTGAGTTGTTGTTGTTGTTGTATTCATCGACATTTGACATATTATGTCGATGGTTTCATTAGCACGTTCAGCAGAATTACGAACTGATGGATCACTCTAAAAATCGCTACCTGATCAACTTTGTTGGGATGAACGCGACCATTATCACTTTTAAGGTAGGTATAAATCAAGCTGCGAAATACTCCTCCATTTTCTCGATTTTTAAACATATTGTTCGTCTTTCTCCTTTTTTTTTTAATGATAACATTATTAATTCATCATCTTCCTCTTCTTCAAGTAACACTGTTATCAACATTTTGTTCATTGTTGTAGTCCAATTAGTTCTCAAAAGACGTCAGCTTCAATCGATACCTCTCATTGAACTGATTTTAGAGAAACCACTGAGCCGCTACCGATGACGTGTGAACGCGAGCCGCAACGTCTAAACGTAGCCAGCCGCGGTTAACGTCTGTGCAGAGAAACCAGCGCCTCTCTTTCCGACCTACAGTTTCTGTGTTGTAGAGCTGGAAAGGTGAATATCAATAATAATCAACAACAAATTTCCATTAAATTGAAATATAAATGTCAAATAATAATTACTATCCACTCGTAGTACCAATGAATTGAAATTAACCAACTAAGCAAACTAGTATACTGTGTCACAAGGGCAGAACAAATAAGCTTCAACAACCCAAGCTCGAATGAGAATGAGCATATCCAAGCAATGGCAGCAAGGGTAGGAGATCTCTGAAGGCGCGAGGGTGCTGCCACATAGGGAGTCCCGTCAGTACATCTAGTTTGGTGAGAACTGTAACGCCGTTAGTGGTAGTTGCAGATTCTTCCACATATATCAGCGCTGACATCCTAACCTGACAGCTGCCTGACGTGTATCGTGAGTTTGTCCAGTTTTCGTTTTTAAAAACTATTTTACTTATTTGTGTGTGTGTTGAGTATTCGTAGTTGGTTTTTATTGTTTATAGTGGGACTTTTATTTTGAGAGACAATGTCATGAACATGTTTTGTGTTAGAGGTACTGACGGGACTCTCAAGGTGGCGCCACCCGTACAAGTAGAGGGCGCCACGGGTCAGTTTCCCATCTATAAGTATTTATTTATCTATGCTGGCAGCTGACACTCAACTGTTTTTAACCCACCCAATAAATAAAAAATTTGGAAAATATAACAAAAAACTTTGTCATACACGTGAAACGTCAAAGCAATCAAGTGACAGATGGTGAAAAACTTCAAAAATCTTGGCGTTATAAATTATTTCACTACCTTACCGGAAAACCAATCATATGAACACCAAAATTAGGGCGGAAAGCATTGTTTAGCAGCCCAGATGGACATCGTGATTATGTAGAATTTGATTAGCAAACTACACTTTATATCGTATGATAACAATTTTGGTAAATTTAAAAAAACGATCGTCGAAATAATAGCGTAAGATATAAGAGCTGGATGTTTCCTTACAGCTTTTCCGGCTGGGGAACCGCTCACATACTGCCTTTATATCTTACTCTTTTCTCCTCCCTATAAGCAACATACTTTATATAAAATGTAGTTGCGCTCCAAAATATGAAACCCCTTTATTTGTTTTTTGAGTTGAGGGAAAAAAATTTAATGACATCTCAGGGTTGACTTTATTAGCGTGGGTTCTTATGAACCTAGAGTAAATTGCAGAGAATAGTTTAATCGGATAACATGATGTAGAGCTATTGCAATACTGATTATACCTTGTGAGAAAAGACAAAGAGAGTCACAACGTTTTCTGATAATATTTGAAAAGACCTACAAAGACTCTAGGTTGTAGGCAATTGTTTTTTTTTTCACTATTATCTGTGAAGTTGACAATTATTGCTTCTTCTAGCCAACTGAAAAGCTGAATTTCTCTATTAGTGGTTTATAATTTTCTATTATTAACCTAGGTCAATAATGGACAAATTCAAATATTTTGAGAATTCAGGGATAGTTCTGCAACATAATTTTGTATACCCAGGAGATTTTGTCTTCAACAAATTTTGTGCTTGCAATTATCTATCAAGATGAGATTATTTGAATAAACATGCCATTAGTTTAAAATTCGCGCTTAACCAAAATAGACTGATGACATAACGAGTACGTTCATAATATATCAAAACCCGACAGTATACTTGTCAGTCAGACGACGGGGTAAACGCTTCTCGTTTTTGTCTTTAATTTGGCTAGTAGTGGTAAAAAACACCATGGTTGTGAAGACATTTATAAACCTTGCACCTTATTCCGCTCGGGCAAAGCCCCTCGCGAAATAATAATGATAGTCTTCACCACCTTGGTGTATAATATACTATTTTCCGCTACTAGCTGTCAAGTTGACAACTATTGCTTCTTCTAGCCAACTGAGAAGTTGAATTTCTATATTAGTAGTTGATATATTTTTTCTCCACGACTAAATAATAACGCACAAATTATTTTTACATATTTAGCTGCATAATGATATAAATTCTTCACACCAGTGAATAATAAAAATAATTCACTCTCGTTAGTCAACCACCTTCTATTATTATCAGAATTCACAATAAAATGAATTAATATGAATAAATCAAATATTTTCTTTAAAACGTCAAATACCTAAGAACGCAAATCGCTTCTGACAGCGCGTCGTTTGAAACGTCAAAATAATTATAAAATCATAATTTTACGTATTATAAGAGAAAAAAATGGACAACAGTAGCGATGGTGAATATGTACGCCTCCCGGAATTAATTTCATTTATAAACGTAAGGGTTGCGATTAAAAATATGAGTTACGTATATTATATAATATATTTACTCTTTAGATTTTTATAAATATACTCTATAGCCTAGTGGTGGTTGACTATGGCGCGGACGATAGAGGTTCGATCCTCACTGGAAGTTTTTTCTTTTTAGTCGTGGAGAAAGTATAGTCTTTTAGTTGTGTAGAATGGCTATTATTCACTTGGATGATTCCAAAACTCACTCGCTGCG
>CAJUYH010004657.1:0-26261 GCA_910591685.1 Galerucella tenella | reverse complement strand
TATATATATATATATATATATATACGATACATATGTTTCATACTCTACTTCTGTTATTCAACGAGCCAACGCTAAATTGGCACAAGGCAAAAGGCCAACACAATTGTCGTCAGTAGAATATATATTCTGTGTCAACGTCTCCGTAAGCTTTTGCTCTTTCACACGATCCACTTTCACTTCCTCCTATCTCTTCTTCCTCTGTCATCTCATCTTCCGGCTCTCGATTTTTCTTATGTTTATCCTTCACTCACGACTCGATTTTCAACATGGAGTACGTGGCCTAAAGTACGCGAGATCACTTCAATTAATTAGAAACTCGTAGGTGGAAAACTTCGTCTACTTGTAGCTATACAATGATTCATTTGACCTCGGGGAATTTGAAAGAGAAACATAGTGAAATGAAGGAAGATTGAGAGGGACAGAGTGAGTAGACAAAAACGAATGTAGAGATGAGAAAAAAAAAAAAAAAATAAAGAAGTCATGGGAATTAACTTTAGGTTCTCACGAGTAAAATCAATCTTCTAATTTGCTCGTTAAGTTGAAAGTTTGAGCCAATGATGCGAACGATAATTGAAGAGTTCATGGTAGCGATGGCTGAGGAAAAAAAAAAAGAAGAGAAATAGAAAGAGGTAGGATAATATTGGATATCCACTTTGTATACGAACGTGTGTTTTATGAGATGTAGACATAGGAATACTTTTGAGTGGCCGAAGAATATTAAATTTTCATTATATTCATGAATTCATCTATTTGATTCATGCGGCTTGGCGGAAATAATTAAATTGAATTGTGGTAAGATATAAAATGGGGGAAAATTATATTTCAATGTGAAAGTACTGTTATTATATTTAATGAGATTTATAATTAGAGTTTTATTAGCTATGTGCAGTAATTTAATTTTAGTCTTTAAAGATATATTATTTCAGATTAAAAATTTTTAAATAAAAGTATATCACTGCATTTACGTGAATAGTTATATTTAAACGTATATTTTTGTTTATTTTACTGTCTGGTTATTGAATTTAAAAATAAAAATGAAATTTCTATTGTATAACTTCATTCAATATAGTTTTCCAGTGTTACAATAGTATAATTATTAATTACACAGTTTTTATATTTATGATTCAAATACTCACCGATCTCCACAGATATTCGCGATTGGATTTATAGTGGCCAAATTTGATTGTGTGTGACATTCAAATAGATGTAGTAGAAATTTGACATTGGACATTTAGTAAAATACTCAGAGCAGAAACCATTTAATGTTTTGTATTATTGCTTTGATGGATCGAATTTTTCAAACCAGTTTTATAAATTTTATTTATTTTTGCATTACTTCCTTTAATCAGAAACAATCGTGCAATTGAATAAATATTTATTAAAATATTTATTATTAAATTATATGATTTAAATTATTACAATGATTCATTTCAATATTCGATTTAATTTTATCCGTATGAATTTTCTGCAAAATACCTCTACTGTTTTTTATATTTTTTAATTATTGTTACTAAAATATCACTGCTAACCCAATCCAATACTTAATATTAAAATTACTCAACAATTTATTGAATTGTATTTGATATGAAGATATATTTATTATATATTCAACAATTTTATTATCAAATCAGATCAATTTTTTCCATAAATAATATTAATTTTCACAAGATAATATTCATAGTTGTGTAAATTCAGAGATATTTCACTAAATCAAATGAACCAAAATAAATAAAGACTAGATATGTGTCATATATTATGTACAAAAAAACTAGTAATAGTGAGTTCCATGAAAATATCGTTGATATTATCATATAGGAGAAAAAGTCACCCGGATTTCTGGCACGAGTATGATAATAACTACAAGTTGTCATGCATTGTACAAGAAAGATATGAACAACGACCAATCACGTATTCCGAAATGACTTCAGTGAAACAAAAAATTGACCATGGAGAGTATGAGAATCTTCTACATTTATCACATCTACTAAATCATAAATCACAATGTAGGAATTGTAACCGAAGGATAGACTGAAATATTGCAAAAACAAATAATATCTCAATACTAAAATTGTATTCAGTTACAAAAAATTAATTAAAAAGGTCCAAAATCTCAAAATATTTGGTGCAATTTTTCATATTTACATATAGAACAATATTTTAATGCGGTCATATTATATTTCATCAAGCTCCCAATCTCTTCCTCTGAATTACATTCCAAATATTGCCATTCTAACTATAAATCCCTCTCTATGTACACTCAATTTACCAGATATATAAATATACTCTCGCACTGTACATAAACTACAAAAGCCACGACGAAACCGTAATAATTATTCAAAATAATACATTCCACCTTAGAATGAAACATTCATAAAAATTCATTTTACTAAAGATCACAATATCAGAGTCAATCATAATAATATCTATTAATATAGACACTAAGATAACCATCACTATAAAAAATCTTTTACAACTATCCAACCTAAATTCGAATCTCCAAAAACAATATGCAATAATATTCTTGTTATTTCTGGGACAATCAGAAAGCTAATGAAAATAACAGTGAATTTCTGATATATCTCTCTATTTCACTTGTCCATAAACATTTCTTCCCCCTCTCTCTCTTCCCCTCTCGCTCTCTCTCACTAACCTATATTCAAAATATTTTACATATATAGACAAAACGAAATGATGTTGCGTCGTTTCCGCGTCTAGACCGCACGTAAATTTGATCGACCGTCTGTTACACCGAGTAACAGTAACATGGCAACGACCGTCGCGCATATTCTCATATCTCTCACATCCAAATACTCATATATCCCTATATACAAGCATACGTATGTACGCATATATATATATACGCATATTCAGATTTAGGACACGTTTACATTCCCGTGCAATATCACTGCCCAATTTAATTTACACAAGGCAATATATTTCTTTCCTTTACACTCACACACAATTTCACACGTCCCTGAATACACTGACAAATGTCAGAGGTGAATCTGTACGTATCTCTTCACTTCCGATATCATCTCCAATACATTCGCCCCAACATCCACGATTTATACACATATATGTAAAAGCAATTGCAAAAGATATACAGCGATAAATGTAAAATGAGTGCCTCACATCCATTAGCAAAATCGTTCAGACGAAATATATACAACATGCGATGTTTCGTAATTACTCATTATGCAGTACTTCCGGTGATGGAGTATTTGCTGAAGGTTGTAATTTAGATTTGAGCTTTATATCGACAATTATTCGTTGTAATAAATTAGTTTGGCATACGAGTGGGTTGTACATATATGTATATTGCAATTAATATCGTTAATATTCCAAGTACCAGTTCATACTTTTCTTTATATAACGCTATTCATTATTGAGGTTGATTTGCCTGTTGTAAAAATGTATATGTATATATATATATATATATACATATTTATCTATTTATTTATTTATTGATATAGTGTGGTTATATATTTTTATCTAAGGAGGCTATACAGGAACGAATTCGGTTTTTAATATCTGTTTTCAACATAAAATAATTAATCGACTTGAGACCATCAGGCCGCCCCCGTACTGCGAGCCACTTTACCACCTGGCCTGATGCCCGCTCCTTATTTTTTATTTTATCAATTATCATTATTAATATTTTTATTATTAGCTATTTATATTTTTTATTTTTGTTGCAAAGTATTTTCATCAAATTCAACTTATATCTCATCAATTTTTTTATATTTTTTCATTCATCAATATATCTTTTATTTATTTTCTTTTTATATGCATGATTTATTCGATTTTATGATTATTTCTTTTTCTCAATCTTTTTCTTTCAATGGCCATCGTGGAAAATGTATTCCGACATATTCATCGATGAATTCGATACTATTTGTTTCATAACAATCTGGCTTATGAGTGCTTTTAAATTCTTTCAATTTTACATCCAGAAAAAAATATGAGTTTCATTTTTAATTTTATACATTTGATTTGTGGCTAGTATGGTAATTAATATTAAATAAAATATAACTCTTATCGAAATGATAAATATTAAATTTAATATTAAATAAGAAGTCATAAAAGATGCACGAAATTTTTAATTCATACAGAAAAGTATCAAATTCTGTCTTATATTTCCAAACTCCACATACAAAATTCTAAATTAAATGAATAGAAATTCAAAGAAAAAATTAAATAAACATACAACATACTTAAAAAAAGAAAAACAAATAAATAAAAAAATAAGGACTGTACTTTTATCTAAACTTCACAATGAAGCAGTCACAAGTCAATTTATTATCAATTTCAAATTGAACAATAAAAATGATAATTGAATCGAACAATTTGTCATGAAAAATTTTACAATAAATTTGAAACAAATTTAATATTCATTTGTTTCAAAATCATCTTTTTTATTCTGAATGTAATGAAAGACCCGTGCAATCATCTCCTATAAGTGAGACCATTGAGCATGTGTGTCTCGCGTTCACATATATAAGCGTATATCACCTATGATTTATTGTGAGGAATCATGTGGCCATGACGTGCCGCTAGTCCATTGTACCTGTCCTGCGTTATGAACGTAATGCAGGATTATGTATGGAATAATGTCAAAGCTAGACAATAATCATGGGCAATATATGTCGGTTGTCTATACTGACGTCATTGTATAGTTAAAGGGTCGGAATGCAAAATAAAAACGCGATGGCACAGTATGATTTCAAAGGGAGCGGGTCTCATGGCTGGTCCACACAGAGCAAACCCTTACCGTCACATCAGTAAACAAAGCCACATTTCAAAAGAGAATAACCAAAATGAAAAAAGAAAAAAAAAATAATAAAGCAATATAAAAAAATAATGAATATATAATGCAATATAATATGATTGATCAATCATAAATGCAAAATATTATTTATAATATAATTATAATTATTATCCTAATAATTAAATATATAAACTCGGCTCGAACGTATGGCGCACGTGATTAATAATATTTCATTATTAATATTAAATTTCAAGTTTTATTCGTATGTGTACATGTGAGAATAAGTTCAAGGATTTCATCTTTATTCTATTTACTTGAAAATATTAAAAATCCATGTCTGTTTGTTTTGTCAATGAGATATTCATATCATATGAATTTCTAAGTATTTCAACTTTTGTTATTATATATACATATATATAGGTTTATATAGATATTTATCTATGTGTAATTCTCTCGACGCTCCAAAGTATATATTCATGAGGTTGAAATTAATGTCGAGATAATAATGATGCTATTATCTATTTATTAGTTTCATTTATGCAACATTCAATTGTATAAAGGAATATAGATATAAAGACGTTTTTAATGAGTAATTAGTTTGTTTTTATTTTTTGCAAAGTCACCGATGTATAATCTATAGATTTGTCAGGAATTGAGTGACATTCTGAAACAATAATGTGTAAGTGAACATTGAGAAAATAATATAAAGAAAAAATATCAATTGAAATTGAATAATTATTTGTTGTGTTGGAACAAGTGAATGATTTATTTGAATGAAATAGTTATTGATTGGAGGTTGATTAATTTTTTTGCAGTATCATTTGAGTAAATTGATATAATGTTAAACTATTTTATTAAATAATATAATAAATTATTTTTATTTTATTTGGTTTATACGCTCACTGTTCGTATGCCAACTGTGATTGTCGTACAATGACAGTGAGCGTAGAAACTGCAGTTGTTGCAAATTAAAATCCGGTATTTCATACTCAGAATAATTGAAATGAAATGAAATAAAATCATAAATAAATATAGTGATACCAATTTTGTTGTCGCAATATTTTACTATAGTATACAATATTCCAAACAGTGTCAACAATCTCATTCGCATTTGATTGCAATTTGTATCGCTTTCATTCCAACAACATCTCAATTGTATTATTTCATAATAAATATTCATCAAATGTATTTCATAAAAGGTAAAGTTTTAACTTTTTTTAATTATATATTATGAGGAAAATGAAAGAGCTGCTGTAAAACATGAATTTTCAATATGTTTATTCCTTTGTCTTGTATACAACCGCTCATAACTTTGTACTCAAACGAAAACATTCGTATTCCCAATATTAATTACGAAAAAAAAAAAAATAATAAATTCAAATCAAAATAATTCCTACTGCGATCTTCTGAACAATTATTATTTTATGTTCAATAATCTATTTCATTCAAACTTACTCTTAATTCCGTTGCACATTAACAAATTTATCTATTGTAACAGTCAATAACATTTATCGGATTCACTGAAATTGTTTTCTCAAAGTTCAATGCATTCCTTGCAATTTATTTTATTCTAGATATTTCATTATTTCTGTTTATAATATATTGCATAACTATGTATATGATTTTTCTATGTATATGTATTCAGTCCAAATATATACATATGTATAAGATTGTAGTAGTACATATATAATGCCTGTTCCTTCAACAAAAGGAAACGAGACGACGATCGCTCCTCAAATAACAAAAGCACCCTGGTTTAGTGTTTTCATAGATACATATATATACTTGTTGCGCACGCTCTACTCTGTTTCTATACTACTTTGACTTTCTAACTGAGGAGTGTTTAAAATGAGCGCGAGAACATCGGATTCGCGTGTTGTCTGAAACATTTCGGGAATTAACCTCGAATAAAGGACAGATAAAAAAAACACACGTACAATTCATATAAATGTCTCTTCACTCGAATGATGGCAATACCAAATTTTTTTTTTTTTATGAAAAGTGTCTATGTGGCTTTCTGTTTGTAGCAAAAAACATTTGACGAAAAAATATGTTTATATATGTAAAGTATATAAAAAACGAATCATAAGTTGTGAAAAGTATCCGTGACAATGACAAACACTTTATTTTCTATATTTCTTTTCTCTTTTTTTTTCTTTTATTTTTTTTTTCTTCTTTCATTAAAAATCGCAATGAATTATATTCATGTGATTTTCAAATAGTTGTTTAACTTTTGAAAAGAATCATAAATAATATATATGACGTACATTAAACAACATATGGACGTTTATAAGTTTTCATAAACAGAGGAAATTGAAGAGCTTCATTGTACCGAATACACTTTCAATACTATTTCATTTTGCGTGAATGGAAATAAAGAAAACCCATGAAAATAAAATCGTCAAGTTTTTATTCTACAATATGTGCCTACAGATCATATACAATAATAAAAATATATATTGCACCATTGAAATTGAAATGTCGCATTTGATGCGCACATAAATAAGCAAGTAGCAAATATTGTTTTGACTTTAATTACAAATTATACAAAGGTATTTTATATTAACTCAGTTGTTATTATCTCTGTTGACAAATATGATATATGCTAATTTAATATTGTCCGATATATTTGGCAACAATCAATTTATAAATACAAAAAATTTGTTTTCCAATATTTTTATTTATTTCCATCACATGAAAAGTCCTAAACTGATGATCATTTTTTTTCTTTGATATACTTGGTGACAGTTTTATATAATCTATAGAAACATAATAATAATATCAAACTCCTTGTAGACATAATAGCATTAATATCGATTACTTCATATTTATTACAATATTCAATTCAACACAAAGACATTTTGTCCGATGTCAATTTTATTCGTACAACTATTTTCAAAAATACATCTCATATTTTATATATTTATCCTAAATTCTAACATGTTAAATCCCATGATATACACCATAATACAAAAATATTCAAACAATTAATTGAATTATTTCATGAAGCGTTTAAAAAAAAAATAAAAATAATTAATCACATGAATGCGCAAACTACAACATATTTATTATATAAGAGTTTTCATTATCAGATTAATTATTGCCATAATCAATATTAAATTTCAAAATACAATACTTATGCATCTATATATTCCATAATAATTCAATAAATCAAATAAACATAATAAACACAGCAATATCAATTCTTCATTAAAATTTTATACACCACCAAAAATATTTCAAAATGAAAATTCAAACTCATGAAATGTATAACGCTCTAATGATGTAATTCAATCATAATTTGAAATAATAAATAGAGAATACTATTTCCACATATACTGCTGTCACACAAAGTTGACGAGTTTAATAGAGAATCACTGAGTTAATATGAAATACTCCACACATACTTTCATACATAATGACAATTGTCTGTGTAACCCAACAATATTCTATTGTTCAATCTCTCACTCTATTCACTATCAAACCCATTCGCTAATACCATTTTCAGTATAGTACATAAATTGCCAAAGATAAACAGCGTGTAAACATGACGGCTGAGGGTACAGGGAAATCGATGACGTGGGTTATATACGTTACGAACTAGATTGTAAAGCCTGAACACCATGGCTGACTATTGCCCATACACTAACCACTCGCTGTCCACCCACATGAACGCGTCTGGTTTATATATATAGATATATACGCATTGATATATTTTATGTGTAGTATGAGAGAACGTGTATGCGAAGGTAAAGCTAATTGCAAAATTCGTGCCAACACAACAAGACTTCCTTCTAGTAAGGGCAATTGTCGCTGACATGAAAGCCAATTGATTATTAAAAATTCACCTACCAATCTACCATTGCTATATCACTTTGTGTATATTCCTGCAGGTAATTTATGTAATGTGTTGGTATGTATATATTTGGATATGAATTTTTAATGGAATGGGAATATGATATTGAGTTTGTTTGTAATTTTTTCGTTTTGGTTAACTGACTGTTTTTGAGATGATGAGATATTGAATTGAATCCATTGAGTGGAATACACTGCACATTTATTGTTCAATGATGCGCTGAAGAGAACAAAAAAAAAGGCAGCGTGAATGATTGATTGATTGTTAATATGAGAATTAATGAATTTTTATTCAGAGAAAAAAAAATTAAATTGGAAAAATTCATTTCATTGTGGTTTTTTCAGTGAATTCGACATTTTTTTATTCATTATTTATGGGAAACTCTTTATATATATAAATATTGTTTTTTTTTATTAAAAAAATTCAGCATTTCTTTTCTGATTCGATTGAATATCTATAAATGATTGAAGACTGACTTTTATGAACATTTTTTTTTCATTGAAAAATATTGGACGCTTGCTGTACTGAATTTTATTCACGCCATATTTTTTTATTATTATTGGAATTTATTTTTATTTTATTATTATTCTTTTTTTTTCATACTTCATGAGTGAACATTTATGTGTATGTGTACATGGAGATGCAGATGCAGGAGGTAGAGAACACGAATAGAATAAAGCAATTCATAAACTAATTTGTTGAATTTACAAGTTGGTAATTTGGTTTCAATGTAAGATATTTTTTTATAAGAAAACTGGATATAATGAATATTTTTTTATTATTACGGTATATAACAAAGAAAAACTATCTTAGGATTATCCTCATTAAAATTATGTCTGTAATAGAAAGAAGAAAACTTCAAGTATTTGTTTGATGACAATGAAGTAATAAGGAGCGTCGAGAAAAATAGGGTAGAGACAAATTTCTTCAGTAAATATTTGATGAAAAATTTTTAGCATAAATATATAGGTATACCGAATGATAAGATTAACAATAAAAGATGAAAAGCGCTATGAATATTACAGATAGTAATACTCTATAATATATCATCAACTTGCCTGTTGAATATATATTTCATAAAATCATAATAGAAATAATTTCAATGCGAATCTTTTCCAAAGATTTTTCCCAATGAAAATTTGAACTCGCATACCGTTGTTTGTAAAAAATATTGTGCAGTGTTGTTGAAAGGCTAACAAAGGAATAACTTATGGATACATTTACGTATTGCTCTATGGAAATTATAAAATGAAATATGAGACTTTATAAAATGGCAGAGTATCTTGATAGATGTCACAATTTTGAAATTGAATTAATAAACTGTTACAACGTCAGAATAATAAAGACGTAAATCCAGATTAAATACGAAGGGAATTGTTACGTAGCCATTTTGAATAATTGCGTATGACAGTGAAAGTTTGCAACAATAAAAGTGAAATGCAAAATTAATTTTGTTATTTTATAGAAATGAATAACAATTCCATATCAACTCGCTATATTTATTCATGATTTTATTTCATTTCAATTATTTGCCTCTTACAATACCGGACTTTGCTTTCTCAATTATTATAATGATTTGTTTACTGAATAAAAAATCAGTAATTTTTGTATTCAGAATACAGTAGTTTCTGTATTCTAAAAATCGACAACCTATTACAGAGTAACATTTTTATAACCGAATAACAATTGAACTAAATAAATTTATTCATAGTTTATTAGAAGTCGTTCATCAACATATAAATAATCCTAAAAATAGTCCAAGTCCATTTGTTCTGCTTTGTGCATATACTTTGACTATTAATCAATTTTTTAGAAAAAAAATTGATAAATAGTTGAAGTACACTAGTGCAGAAAACAAACAGTTGAATTAATTTTACATATGGGGCTACATTGAAATTAACTTTGAAAAAGCAAACGACCATAAATATTGAACTGAATGGACTTATGCAATAAATTGTTTGGCATTATTTGTATATTATATCACCTTCACTAAAAAGTAATATAATTTTTTTTGTCTATCGAATTTGGATGATACATTTCTATAGTAGAATTCAATTCAAAAAGGCAATCAGAAATTCTTGAACTTGTTTGATCAAACAACAACTCGATAAAACCTTCTCCACAAAAAAAGAAAAACAACATCGAATGACGAAGAGAAGACAAAAGCTCCATGAAATCTCCAATCAGTTTCAACATATTGGTTGGAATTTGTCGGATGAAAAATCAATTATGTTCTTTCAAATCCCATTAGTGGCTCGACTTTAATTCAACGCCCGCATTTCACACAATGCAAAATATCAGCTTATGTTTACAGTTCTGTGTGCAGGTACCCACTGCATATAATTGATGAAATATTAAAAAAAAAATATATCCGTAAATGAATAAAACTAGATAGTGATTTTATCCCTGAAATTAACATTGATCACACGCGATTATTTAATCTAATTCTCGGCAGCGCTTACAAAAAATATCAAATAATTTTTCAATAACTTTCAATGTTCATTTGAATTCTTTTTAATTTTCATTCCTATTGTATACATTCTCATGAATGTTATTTGTATAAAAATCCTCAGTACAGTTGAGATAAAGTACGAGAACATAACTAAGCTCCTGGCATTTTATCCGACACTGTAGTCGTAATAAATTTCTAAAAATGTTTTGCATCCCTTTTTCTTAACTGTAGAAAAAAGTACGCGTTGAAAGAACACTTCTATATACCCATCGTTTTCTCTACTCTTTCGTACTATTCCTCATGGACTATCTCTCGTCCTACATAAACTCGACACGACAAAAAAATGTCACTAGATGATTCGCAACGACGATAAATTTCAAACCTTTAACCCGACAACTTCATATGAACATAGAATTGAAAAAGAAATAACTTGGATTTGAATTGTTCATTTTTTCTACTTTTATTCACACATATATATAAATATATATATTTTTTTTTATATCGTATTACCTTTGTCTTCTCTACTGCACTCGATCCTGTGGGATTGTCGGGGATGTAAAACATACAGTAAAAAGTAACAATAGTAGATGGGAATTTAAAAGAAAAAATTAAAATTCAAAAAAGAAGGATTCAACATAGAAGTAAATACCCATAGAGTAATATTTTCTCGGCAATTTTTACATAAGCTCGTGTCACTGTATGAATAAAATGCTATTTCAGTAATAGCTACATGAGCTTCTGTTCCTTTCATATAATAGTATACGATTAATGATAGAACGCCATGTGAATGTTTATAATATCGATAAATTAAAAAATATCTACATATCACAAAACATTCATTGAAACACTTTCACTTGTAACAGAGAATTGTCCCAATATTTTTTGGGACCATTTAAAAATTAGATAATATATTTTTCCGAGTAAATTCATTTCCAAAAAAATAATTGAACAGAGTGAAATATTATTAACACGTTGCGCACGTTGAAACGAGATTTTTTCATTAAACAAAAATGAAGAAAAAAAAATTACAGTATTTTGATTAAATTGCATTTAATTGACAATTGAATAAAGAAATAATAATAATACGCTATTAGTGCGGATGAGGGTTTTGACGGGACGTACCAAACAAACGTGGTGGTCACGCATAACGGCAGTTGCCTGTACGTCCCACCGGGCATCTTCAAGAGCACATGCAAGATAGACATCACTTGGTTCCCCTTTGACGACCAACACTGTGACATGAAGTTCGGATCCTGGACCTACGACGGCAACCAGGTACACCCAACTATCCCACATACACGTACACAATCAATACCACATCACACAATAAAACTGAAAAAATATTCAACAACCAAAAAATAATAAAATTGAAGAAAAAAAAAATGATTATAAAGAAAACGAAAAAATAAGGAAATCCAATCTTTAAATATTATTTTATAATAAATATTCATTCAACATCTCATTCATTTACTGATGCTCCATATTCCAATCAGTATTTTATCATTTTTCTATTTTTGCTATATATTCATTTGAGTATTCATATATAGAATGAGTTATCATGACGTGGAGAGGATTCGTGGCAGATTGTGTAATTGGATTCTTGTGATGTGTCGATTGATATGTAAAGGGAATTCTTTGACCAGATAATGCAAAAAGCAAAGAGAGAAATAAGAGTGACAGAGAGATTGAAAGGTAGATAGAAAGCCAGGAGGATTAATATAATCAGGCTTATGCTTGTGATGGTATCATCTCCATCATTTCAATAGTAATTACATTAAATACACAATCTATATGCACATAATACAGAATATTTCAAAATAACATGATGCATTTGAGATTGCTGTCGTGTTTGATGATGATGAAAGCGATGGTGTTGATGGAGATGAGACGACCTTCCATTATAGAATTTATATCCCATGTGAATTGTTTCCTTTATGGAAAGATTAACACATCAAGAGTTTGTATCTTCCAACGCTCACCACTAATCCAACATTGTCAACACACTTTGAATTCTCTATCGGGTGTGGAACACCAACATCACCCACAAAATATCCATCGATAAATTATATTGATATTAAAATTATCACCAAATAATTACATCTTTGAAAAATATCTTACAGCAATTACAACATTGGATATAATACTGTAACGTATTGGGTTTACAAAGCGTTTACAAAAATTTTATTGTTGAATTTTCGTTTGAAATCCGAAGTAACATGATAGAATTTATAAAAAATATTCAAAGTGATTATATAATGTGATGATGTCGAGTAAAATTCTTTCAATATCACAATAGTGTTTAACAATAATTGTGAAGGATAACTTATCACTCTGATTGGTAAAAATACCATGGGTTTTCTATACCTGGCGCTATTTTGACATTCAAACTATTTTTGTTCAATCATTTAATGTTGAAGAGTCACAACCGCAATTTTCAATACATATAAAAGTTTGGAAAAATCTTTTTCGATTGCAATCAAAATATAATTATTTGGTGAAATATTTTCAGAGATATATCATTTGCAAAATCTCTATCTATCATTTACTATTATTGTTTAAAAAAATTTTCTACTTCATAAAACAGTTCGGAATTGATATTCATTCAATTTTTTAACAAATGTTTTAACTCACATTCCCGTTTCAATAATTAATTTCTCAAAAAGTGACAGAATTATATGATTGTAAATTCAGTAGGTGATATAAATAAAATACCATGAAACTTTTTGAAAAAATCACATAAACGCACATATTTATGTCGCTATTGCTGTGAGGTTCTCCATCATCAATATTATTTAAACAAAGATATTTTTATACATAAATAATTTATCGTTACAATGAATATTCCATATAACCTAGTCAATTACATTTTCACTAACTGCCTTTTTCTCTTTCGCTATCACATCTCTCCTTACATAGACTGAGAACTTTTGGAATTTTTATCTCATCCATTTTGGGAGATGTGACTTTTGCATCTCTACGTCCTTGGAGATACAGCAACGACATAACAAACACCGTTAGTTTAAAGCAACATATATATTGTCGTAATCGACCACGTTATAGAACTTTCGTTTGTATATACATATATATGCAGTAGCGTCAGTTGCTCCATTCCCATGATAGATCAGTTATATAACTTTATTTTAACTACATTTCTAGATATAGATACATCTTCACTGATGTATATCTAAATGACGATTTGGAATTATAATATGAGTGTATTTAAAGTTGTACACATTGAGACGTATAGTACAGATATATATTTTATAACAAATAGATATATTTGATATAATATTTATCCAAATATTTTTTTTACTACTTGACAATTATAATATTATACTCAAACAATTATTGAATATCAGTTTGAATTAAATGAGTGTGAATTACTCACAGATGTTGCTACATGTAAATTTTTTATTTGAACAAAATCATTATTTTATTGAGAATTGGTAAATTTAATAGATTGATATTAATAGATTTCATATTTAGTATTTTTATTAAATAATTCATTATATTTTATTATACTACCAGGTACAAATAACATTGTTTATTAATAATTACACAGTCAGTAATAGTTATTGAAAAGTAGCAAAACTCTTTTCTCACGCTGTTTGCGAAAAAATAGAATATTGACACGAATTCTTAGTAAAATGGCGGTGTTAATATAAAAAAAATAGATACAGTTTAGGTAACGGAATAAATGTCATTGTTATATTGAAAGAGACATATATATATATAGATATAATAAATAATAACAATAATATACAAGTATAATTTTATTAATACAGGAATCAGTAATAATATGGGCAATAATATAGATCAATCTCAATTTAATGGAAAATAAAATTATTTCAAAATGTGTCTTCAGGCGTGAAATTAGATCTCTCTTTCTCTCTCCCCTTGCGCTCTCATTTATGAATGTTTTTACTTTACTTACTGTCGGCGATTGCTATGGATTGGTCTAATTTTCCGATATACAAGACAAAATATGGCAGGAAAATTTCCTATATAGATCGTCAATGAATCCAATTCGCCACTGCTGCGATCAAATCCTCCACATCATATAGCAATGTTTCTTCAGCAGATATTTATCAATCCAACTTTTCCACTGTATTACTTCATCTCATCGTCTTTGTTACTCACGTTTTCGTTTTTTTTTTCATTTTTTTTACCGACCCTACTATTTTGTTTTACTACATTTATACAACACTTCATGTAACGCATCAGCACAATGGCCATCGCTCTAGATAGACCGCCGTTATCACACGCTTCGAAGCTTCAAAGATAGCAACGGATAATCGTCGTAAATACACTGATAAATATCAAAGTAAAAATATAGGCAAAAAAATTTCGTTTTTTACTTCAATTTGTTTATTGCCATTGGAAATATTTCCAAAAGAACAGAAAATAATTCACAAATTCCGGAGAAAGCTTATAATTGTACGATGGAACAAATAAAAAAAATATTATAACAAGAGACAAATATTTTTCAAAGCGCAGGTTTTCATAATTTCTTTTTTTCCCTCTTCTTCTTATTCACTTTCTCTACTGTAAAATTTAATTTACACATTACTGCGTTGATTCATGATAATTTTCGTATTCTTGGTTGCCTTCATATTGAAAAGCACAAACAATTTTATGCTACTTACTTCAATATTTGCCCTGCATAATTCCAACAAAATTACAAAGTTTTGTAGAGAAAAATGAAAAAAAAAATAAAATAAAATGACTGTGCATGTGACAGAGTTGCGAGGCGTTTGTCTTTACCACCAATCTAACTTGTCATTTGGAAAATCCGCACCTAATATGTCTCCCTCTAATTTTCTCACCGAATCTCCTTCTATAACCTGTCGTGGTATAGAAGTACATACCAACCTATTCATCTGCTAATTAACGTTAACTTCATTTCGCGTCTCAGCAAAATCAGTTTTCACTTCTGGAAGCTCTATCGTTCGTGCACTTTCTCTCATTTCCTTTTGCAATTTCATTATTGTTTCTGTCTTTCACTTTTTTTCTCTTTCACCCTCTCTCTCTCTCTCTCTCTCTCCTCCTGTCTTTCTGTGTTTCATACAATTCTCTAACCAGTATTCTCACAGTGCAAGAACAACCAACTGATTCAAACTTCACTTGCATATACCTATCTGCACAGGATTCAAAATGAGAAACTGCACACTCTGCGGTTCAGTTACTTTACTGTATAATACATTTTATACAGCAATCGGATTATTTCAACGTGTGAAACTTATTACTTTCCACAATATTCATCATTGCATACTAAAAGACTTGCTAAAATTTATTTCATCATAAATAAAATTCAATATGCTGCAAAAATATGTAAGCAAATAGCTTCAAACATTTTATTAAATAGAAATTTTTTTATTTTTATACATTCCATTATTTTTTATACTATCAATTGAAATATCGCAATATTCCTTTGCAAAATATTTGTCTCGCTCTATTGGGCTGTTAATTGTATTCATGTATACATGATATCTTCACTCTTCCATGTCAGTTATTTTTCTCCTGGAATCGAACACTTTTTACTTCAATGCATTTTTACATCGTATCAATAAAAATTTCCGAAGGCGATTTTTCTTTTATTTACTATTAAATTATTGTATGGACACGATATTCAATTTATTTTACGCTGTGAAATATTTTTTATTTTATTGTCATATGATGGAATACAACACTGTCTGTTTACTTAATCTCACACAATTTGTCATAATTTATCCGGCGACAGAAATAAATAATATCATAATTGATATATAATAGAGAACGCTGTGAATTGGCTGATAAAGCTTGTCGATGTTGTTTGCTTCACGCGCCAATAAATACATTACACATATATAAATACATAAGCGAATAATATGAATAAATTATACATTCGCGATTGATTACCACAGCAATTTCACACATACAAGATAGAATATAAAATCAATCATACATACAAAACAAACAGAAAAAAAAACCATCACTATTATTTTATTTCATCTAATCTTCATGTAAATGAAAACCAAATAACCAAATGATAATCAATTCTATATCTATTTATATACCTATCTATATATTATATAAATCCACGACATACATTCACACACATAACATCGACGAGTCAAAGCAGGGACCACGTGATTATGTCTGAGCTGGGAACCACGATTTTGCATGGAGCAGAAGTCCGCGCCGCTCCTCCATCGACTCCATAAAAATTCCCTTCATTTTCCTCATAAAAACAAGAAAAAAAAAAACGTATATAAATATATTAACATCCACAATGTTCCATATTTATTCAATATTATTTATCATGTTTTACGTGCATTATTGAAATATTTTGTGTGCAGTCTTCTTGAATAAATGAAGTGATAATAATTCTTATGAAATATCACAATACGTGTACTAGATAATATCAAGACACGAGATAAATGATGCTTGTAGAATATTTTACAAAAACATACAACAAATAGTTTGTGATGTGCGGAGGATTGCCATACATGGTGAATGTCACGAGATAGTTGTAGCGTAATACACGCTACATATATTGTTGTATATAAAGCTGGACTCTGTGAGGGAGATACGATTGTTGTTGGCCAACTGCATGTACATCTATATACTGGAAAGTAGCTGGACGCGCCAAGTAAAAATGAACCGCTGTACTGTGTGAGTCATCATCATCTATATACTCCGGGCAATCCTTCTTTGAAAATCCAACAAAATCTCTCATGGGACTCTATATATAGTATTTGGCCCTCTTGCACAGCGGGCGTTTATAACCATTGTAGTTTATCACTCGTCGAACGAAAATATATAGCGATAGAACGACTATCCCATTGTATGCTTTCACCTTCCTGAAAAATAAACTGTTGCAGCTAAAAACTATTCATCTTTCGTTTTTCTTCAGTAATAACTTGTGGCCACAGAGGAGTATGAAATCCATCACGATATATTTTCCAATGCAACATTTTTATCTTCTGTATTATAAATTAAAATGATTTATGGTGTTTGTATTGATGATTTTATATCAATGTGTTTGAATTTATTTCAAAGAGCATTTTTATTTATAATAAATCACGGTCTTCTTCTTCTTTTTCTTTTCGTGAACTTATTCTCTTGATAGATTTTAAGGAGACTATAGTAGAAATTATTTTAAATCACATTTATTCAGTTTAGAAATTGATTTCGCAATCAACATTGAATGTCAAATGATTTTGATTGAGCAGAAAATAATGAAAAATTTGTGAAAATATAACGACTGCATATTATACTTCATAATTGATATGAAAAGTTGAATGTCTGGAAATATTAAATAATTGATTCTATTTTAAATATTGTACATAACAGTAAAAATTCACAGCAACTAAAGTCAAAGGAGAATTTAATTTTTTTTTTATTATGCAGAAAGTAATAACAATTGACTCTTGATTTGCTATATTTATTCATGACGTTCCTTCATATCAATTATTCTGCTTATGGAATATCGGATTTTAATTAGGGAAAAATTATAACTTCTACTTTGACTGCTCCTGTGTACTATAATCTCTTCAATAAATATTCAATACTTTCTTTTCTTCATATTCCGTGATAAATTTTCAAAAATATCCATAATTCGATTATGTTTAATGGAAAAATAATGTAGATATATAAACTAAAATATTCTGGAGTTCAAATATGTTAATATTATTCTTTATCAGCGATATTCGCACACTTATATCTTGCATACACACACGCACATTTATATATATATATATATATATATTATACATGTATGCATAACTCCTTATCGAATATTCTCAAAACTTTAACAACAACAACAGCAACGAACAATTTTCAATAGAAACTTCTAGTTTACTGTGTACATAAAAGTTTTATTACTGGTGCATAAAAAGCAACGACAAAGAGCAAAAAAAAATTACGCATAACATTGAAAAATCATTATCAACTTTTTTTTTTTCAAACTGTATATTCAAAACCCATTTGGATTTCATTGCCAATGGACCTTACATTACTTTTACAATTATTATATTAACCAACCAATATTATCAGAAATATTTGTACCAAATATACAAAATCATTTCTCAATCAACTTTCGCTAAGACAATTCATATTTTACCGCTCACACATTATCAATTCAATGTGATAATGATTTTGTCAGTAACATAGATGTCTAAATATGTACAAATGTATATATATATATATATATATTTAATTGACAGAGTGATAACTCAATGTATTAGTGCTGTTAGAATTGTCAACCGATAGGATTTCATCCGTCCGCAAGTGTCAGGAATATCGATTGAATTTATTTCGCAAACTCTCACTAAATTGTCATCTACACCCACACATACTATATATATATATATATATATATATGTGCAGTATATGTATACAACTGTTTGAGTGTCTATAGTATCACAAAGATAAAAGATATATTGTATTATTTGTTATGGTAAAATGAAAAATTAAGAAATGTTGAATTGTGTCTATCGTTACTGTAACTGTTGGTTATATTCTACCGATATATTTTCTATATATATATATATCATATACTTCCGGTCATTCGTCATTCGACCGAATATTCTAAGGGATTTTCAATTTCCAAGAAGACTGCTCACACCCACACACTTTACTCTCATTCATCTTATGCCAGCTGATACCACTGGGTCTATATAACTTTTTTTTCTTTTTTGTTTAGATCTTTTGTCTGTGAACAAATAAAAGAAGGAAAATTTATTGTTTGTATTTTTTTTTATTTGTGTATATACTGTTGTCCTTTCTCCTCACGTCCATGGAGTCCATTGTTGAGCGACGCTTCCATGCCAGCTGACAGGCGAGTCCTTACTCTTGTATCAATTCCTTCATTTTTATACACAATGCAAATCAAATTAAATTTATTAATTTATATATATATATATATATATAATATATTCATTGAATTGTTTTGCAATTAATTTTCTTATTGGAATGTTAGAAGATGTCGTTTCGATGCAAAGCAAAATATATTTATTTTATTATTATGATAATATTTTGCTCAAAGAATAAAAATATATTTTACATAGAGACATCGAAAGTTTTAATGATAAAAAAAAAAAGGAAAACTTATAGTGATAAAAATTGTTTTGGAAACTAATTCATTATTAGTATTGGAAATTCGAAATTTCAATTCACTGAAAAAAAGAAGGAATTTGTTGTGAAGATGAGTACCCGCCGTTAAAAAAAAAAAAAAAAAAAAAAAAGCTTAGGCTAAGTTCGCATTTGCCTCGCACACACCCGAAAATCTCTCGATGCCTTTGCTGAAGCACGAAAAAAATAATAATAATCGTCATTTATGTATTAATAATAAGAATATAAATAATATAAGCAACAGCTGCAATTATAATCCAAAGTGAATTGAGAAAAAGTAACGAAACGAAATACCAATGAAGAGTATTAATATAAAGTTGAAGAAAAAATTGTAAATATATTTTTTTTTCATTTTTTATTCGAAGGTTGCTATCGAAAGCATTCGATATCGACATACTGTGTCCATTGGGGCAGCATTTTACAGCTTGAAGAATTAATATTGAGCTGCAACGTATTTATATATAAATATATACATATTCTCCTGTGTTTTTTACTTCTCATTATTTATATTTTCAATTCCGTATCTATTTTTATATTCTCTATTTTTCTTCCATTATTTCTGTTGTATATTTTCATAAACTATGGGCATTGCGTATCAGCCTCAATTTTTATTTCGAAGTAGATCCATAAGAAAAAAATTATCTATATATAAATTTTTTTGTTTTGTTTTTATATATATATATATATATTTAACTACAAATTCCAAATCATCTATCATCAATATATTATTCCCACTATGGCTTTCATATATATTTTTATAGCTACTACATGTTTATGAAAGTATAATAACAAGATGTACATTCATATACAGCTTGATATATGTGAATAAAACGTGTGCATACATATTTTATAAATAATTGTATACATGTCCAAATACAGAAACATAAAAAATAGAAGAAATTTATCAATATATTTCTTCACGACATAAATACATTGAAGAATGGCGGAATATATTAGGCCTTTTGTGTGAATTGAAAGACGCGTGTGTGTCCTACCAACATATTTCCTTCTAATACCATACACAATACTCTTCTTACGTATCAACAATAAATAAATATCTTCAATGGTGATAGAGAATGGAATAAATTGAAAAACACGTAATGGTCAATGGGGACAGTTTATAAATTATAACTTTCAAATTTTTTTTCATAATATTTCTCATACGAAATTGTTTATTTCAGAACAATAAATATTATGCAATTGGCAGTCTTCTCCTATGCGTCAAATGGTTAACTCAATATTGAAAGTTTTATGCACTTAAATGACACGCGAAATCGTGACAAATTTAACATTATATAATCTTTACAGTTTGATCATTTGCATATAAACTGAAGACATTACATTAAAATACACAATATAACCATAAAATAAAATATTCCCTGTGCATTAATAACTTCATTATCTTGTTCCATCAATTTCTTACCTCTCAACCTGATGTTAAATATGTTTCCTTCTTTTTTGCTAATTAACAATGAATAATTAGATTGTATGGCATAATAGTTATCAACACTACTATATCATTTAATATTATACAATTGAACAATTAGCAAACTTTAAAGTTGTGGAATATTTCGCATTTTGTTGATGTCAAATATTATATTGTGTATCGTTATCGATACTGATCATTTTTTTTCGATTGAAGTATTACGATCGAAGTTAACCAACTTTTCCTCTTCGGCAACTTCCTATACTGCCAGCAAAATTTGCTATCGCTATCCGATACAACTTTAGAGGAAGGATAGAATTATGATGGGGTTGCAGATGTCGGAAACTATTGCAAATTTAATTAAACTATGATGAAATCCCTGAAATAATTGTTAGAGCAAACGAATTCTTATCGGATATGGACAGGTCAGATCAGATGAGATTTGATTAGAAATCATTTGCAGTGTAAATATAGAGCATGAAAACTACGATTTTCAATTGATTAGTCATACAATTATGAATAAATTAAGTGGCGAATTGATTAGAATCAATTGTCAACGATTGGAGTTAATCATTTTTTCATTTGTGTCTTATTCGATCTAACGAGTATCGATCAGACGAAATTGTCCAACTGTCAATTTTTTCCCGACCATACTCGATATAAATCGAAAATTTCCTGGCAATTCACAATAAATTCGATCAATTTCGTGTAGTATTAGTGAAGATATTGCGACATGAGAATGAAATCACGTTTCTTGCATTTACTTTTTACAACTTTTTGATAAATTTATTGCTAACTTCAATGCGATACTTGAGGGCTCGTACACATAAAAGTGTAGAAACATCAATTTTCTAGTTGACAAGAGTGAATACAAGAAATAATGCAACAATAAAATAAAATTTATGTCAATTCACCGTATATTGTTATAGTGAAACTGTATTTTTTTTCTTTGTTTGTTTTTATTTGATATATTTCTGTGTCCTCAACGAATACAATAACAATTATGCACTTTCATTCATATACAAAAGAGTCTTAACGATAAAAATATCGTTAAATTTTTTTATACTGAATTACATTTTTGCTGACAATGAAGTTCTAGTGATTTTCTTTATTTTTTTAACAGTGGAATGAACTGTGGACTTATATAGTCTTGAAATAATTGCTCACGTCAGTTTAATGATGCATAAAATAATTTTGTCAGACATTAAACTCCAGCATTTCCTAAAGCCGAGTGTGTTCATTACTTTTGCATTATGTATGCGAGAATAAAGAATTAAATGAATAAGAGTCATATAAATATAGATGTGGATATGTAACTAATGGCCTTGCACATTAACGGATAATTTGTGAGAGACAATTTTTCACATATTCAGATTGAATTTGAAGATTGAATACATTAAACGTCCGTCCTTTTTACTTCCAAGATAAATTTAAAAAGATTGAACGGTTAATAATTTTGAAATTCACCGTAAAATTCATCGACTTAAAGTGCGTTTTTAACATTTACTTTTTTATTATATTTTTATTTACATAGGCACAGTGAAAATTATGAGAAGTTGTGAATAATGAAACTTACCTGCATTGATTTTAATGATGAATACCTCTAATACTAAAATCGTAAATTCGGAATATTATTTGAGTTGGATAAATTGGAAATATATAAATATTTCATCTCGTAAATTACTGAGTTAGTATTGTCAATATCACGTGATTTACTCATATGAACGCACTGTCATAGAAATATTCTTCACTTTTCGTATATCCTACTATGTTTCTTTTACATTGCACTGTACCATGAAGTCAATTATGTCTGAAGTGTTTTTCAATGGGTCGTGAAGTTAAAAAAAAACTCTAAAATAATTCGTGTGAATTCTTTGACCTCAACTAAAAAAATACTATGTTAATAGATTACTATTTCTTATTACTTTCATGAATATATCAACGTGAAAAAATATTGAAATATATTTCAAGACCACTATTAAACTTTGGATGATTAAAATACTTTTTTTACGTTTCATCATATAATGATAAGAAAGTATTGGTTTCGTCCGATTTTTCGAATGGCAAAATAAGGCATTAATTTTTTTTATCACTACACAATGAAAAGTGAATTTTTCTAATGATTCAAATACATCTCTCTACATGATGAAAAGTGGAAAAATGAAAAATCCATCATGTCACTCAATATTAATACATGATTTTATCACTTCGATGAAAATTCATGATCGCAAGAGCTATAAAGCTATCTCGCAATATCCATTTTAAAATTTCAAAGAATTCCAATACATTTCTTATCATCAAAAGAATGAAAGAGTATAGAGCAAAAAACAACAAAAAATAATAACAAAAAAATAACATCCGATACGAGTGTCCGATATACAACAGAAAAATGATCATTTAAATTGCATTGATGTCTGAAGAAAATGGGCAAAAAAAGAATAGAAAATAATAACGAATGGAATTTTTCAATATACTTTGAAAAGCACTCTTCAAAATCACGAGTTTTCATATCAATGCTATTTGACGGGCATTTACCCACTGCTTCAATACATGTACATTCATATACACTTATTTATGACTGCATCATTCCCTTTAACCTTCGATATTCTATATATATCCATATAAATGTAATTCCAATACTCTTCTTATCACGACGTGATAAGAAGTAGCAAGAAATTCCCCTTTAAAGTATTAGAAAAACAAACATTTCAAAAACACATCATTCTAAAACCGCATTTTACTGTTACGAAAAACTCACAATCTTCCAAGGAAATGTTATCACATTATCCAGAATTGCATTCTCCCAAGCATATACTTTTATTATTACCACATACCTAGTGAAAGAACAATCATAAAATAAAATATCAAATTTGCAAACAAAATACAATAGACCAATACTACTTATCCAAGTGTAATAATTTTTTTTTTTCTATGTTGCAATATGTGATGACCGTTTGAAAAAGTTCACAGTAAAAAAATTAATTTCTGTTTACCTTCAATTCAACACAAGCATATTCCTTTCAATCAGCTTTTTTTCATAGGACTTCTTTAAACAATACATCTTCCAGTTTCTTTCAATTAATTTCTTGTCTACAACACAAAACTACAACATCCCAACTATTAATTGAATCACATTATGTACCATTGCATCATAAAAACTGATTACATGAATCTGTTAAACAATATTTAATTAACAATATACTTCTGAAGGTTTTTATTATCATCATCATCATAAAATTATTTCCATAATCGATATTAATTTTCAAAAGATGATACGTTTTCATTGTATATATTTCAAAATTTCCCAA
Source organism: Galerucella tenella (assembly GCA_910591685.1). NCBI lineage: Eukaryota > Metazoa > Arthropoda > Insecta > Coleoptera > Chrysomelidae > Galerucella > Galerucella tenella. The sequence goes on along the minus strand of CAJUYH010004657.1, from coordinate 1,337 downwards.
TAAATAAATTAAATAAAATGAATGTGCATATATTACGCACAACGTATTGTATCGATACAATATATATATAAAATATATTTCTATATACAGGCGACGACCATCAATGTGATTGCACACCTGAACGCTAAGAAGTCCGAGTAGTAATGCAGCATGCAGACGAGTATAATTCTCATCCAATGTAGCTTTCACACCTGTTGCGTGGCTTGCTTTACACCGTACTCAATCTACTCGTTTCATACTTGCACTACCACACCACCCACTTTCCACTATATCCCTCTTTTTCACAAACACACATACACACATATATATATAGTTACATGTAATGTGTCCTCAACACTCCCTTTCACCACTACAACCCTTTATCCCCAAAGCGCACACGTTACTTCAAGGTTTTACGTATATTCATATAGGAAACGCGCGTCTTTCAGTCATTCACGGCACTTGGTTGGATGGTCTGTACTCGTTCATGTATGTCTATATATGCTACACATATATATAGATATATATATATATATATACATATATATGTGCATTTTGTAAAGTGTGACAACCTACTTTTCTTTTTTCATTTTCATTCAGTCAACTTTAAAAGCCACAGTGTCATTTTATCTTCGGACTTTATCGTTACGTTCAACAGTTGTTTTTTTTTTTTTTTTTCATTTTTTTTTCCCTTTTTTCTTTTTTGTTTTCCAGTTTTTTGATTGAGCACTTGCTCAGTTTACATGAACTACTATCTAATAATTATTTGTATGTATATATATATATAATTCTTTAGATAAATAATACGATAGTTCTATTTTTCTTTTGTTGTTTTCATGCAATATAATATTGTATTGAAAATGATATACTGTGACATATTTCACATTAAGATACGAGGAATTATTTAAATATTTGTATAATATGACAAACGACTGTCACAAATCGATATAGCAACATTTTAATATCCAATTGTAATTGAAAAGTGAGTGTATGTTGCACGTATTTGAATATTTTCATAATAATTTCATTCACATTGAAATAAATATTCGTTTTCGTTATTTTTATACAATAAACATGTCCCTTATTTATTTCAATATTGTATTATATAAATATTTTTGTGCGTTGGGCAAGGTGAGATCGATTTGATAAGACAATGAATAAATAATAATATCAAATAATATAATTAATTTATGTCGAGTGTGCGCGAGGCACATGTTAATTCGGATGCGCTCTTACTTGCGTGCCCCTCAATGCGCACCGTCGAAAAAAAAAAAACAAAACAAAAAAATTTATTTAAAAACAAAAAAAAAACAACCACACCAAACGTCATCACTTGTGTTAGGCATCAGGCCTACGGT
>CAJUYH010004656.1:0-26261 GCA_910591685.1 Galerucella tenella | reverse complement strand
TGGCTGTCCAGGTCCATATGGTAGCCAGTTCCAACCCGCCACGCCAGAAGCAAGACTCCGCCGTCCAGTGCTGCCTAGACTCCGACCGACCCCGTACCGCTCAGGAAGTAGCCAGACGCTGTTCCCGTTCCAGGACATACCGACAGAAGTCATCCCGAGGAAGAGGACCTTATCATCCGGACCGCTCAACCCGAAGTTCCAGGATGTGAGACGGCAACTTCCTGGATACACATTCATTTTTTTCTCACATAGTGTGTTAAAAAAAAATATAATGATCGAAAGTTGGACTTTCGCTCATTAATTTTTTTTTTACCGAAGAAAAGGGGGTGTGTAACGAGTTATTTTGTTGTTATAGATACAGGGTTAATTTTCAACACTTTAAATATATTATAACTCGTTACTTAAATTCAAACTCTCTTTTCTTTTATTGATTTTTATTTATTGTTAGGTATACTGTTGTTTTGTATATTTTTTTTAGTATAAGACCGGAGGTACGTAAATGAATTCTATCATGAAATTTAGTAGTTTCTAAAGTTAAAATTTTTTTTCAATCGATAAGGACATTTGGTATATATACCATTTATTTAATTTCAAAATACGTCTGGTATATGACAAATTTTTTGTGGTATCTAAATTTTACTAGCGACAATGAGGATATAAATAGCAGGAGAATTGATTTGGAGACAGAGACCGACCGCTGATTCACCTTTTACCTTTTACCTTTACCTTTACCGTTGACCGTTGCTAATTTTTGTACGTAAAGTGTGTGTCCCAAGTTTGTGTTATTCCGATCCGGTTACCGGCATATATTTTCAATTAAAGACAGTAATTCTTTTTTAAAGTTGTGACAAAAGTGAACTACGATACCGAAACCGACGTAAGAAGGTAAACATATTTTTATCACCGTTTATTTGAAAATTTTCGTACCTCCGTAAAATAGAAAAGTTTGATATTTTCATGGAAATTTCCGTACCGGTTATTTTTTGTTGTTGTTAGAAAAGTTGTTTTGTTTGAGATTAGGATAAATAAATGTAACGTTGTTTTAGAAAATGTGTTTTTGATTTCAATTGCGAAGTTAATTGGTTTTAATTATTCGCCGGGTTTATAGTAAGTTCACATTTTATTTTTTTCACAAGTCATTAATATACAATTAAGATTTATATGAATTGGTGCATCTTAATTATATTCAGGATCTTTTGTTTCTACACTGTGTGTCAAAATTAGTGGTACCTTTTATAGTTTTTTTGAGATTGTCGGTTTTATTTTAGATTCAAGGGATAATCAGATTTGGAAGTGGCCTGGCCATAATTTATTTGATTACCTGGCAGATTTAAATCGTTGATTTTCCAGTTCCGTGGTACCTTTCTGATATAATTTTTTCTTAACAATAGTTTGCCGGTTTTCTTTAGATTCAAGGGATAATCAGATTTGGAAGTGGCCTGGCCATAATTTATTTGATTACCTGGCAGATTTAAATCGTTATTTTCCAGTTCCGTGGTACCTTTCTGATATAATTCTTTTTCTTAACAATAGTTTGCCGGTTTTCTTTAGATTCAAGGGATAATCAGATTTGGAAGTGGCCTAGCCATAATTTATCTGATTACCCGGCAGATTTAGACATTTTTAGCTCTCAGGTACAAATCTTTTACACATTTTGTTTGTTTGTCGGAAAAATATTTTGCCGGTTAAATTTAGATTCAAGGGATAATCAAATCTAGAAGTGGCCTAGCCATAATTTATTTGATTGCCCTGCAGATCTAATACGTTTACGTCTCGTGTGTCGTGAGTAGTTTTCCGTGGTTGTGATAACCTTACCGGCTCTGACCGTGCGTTCTTTCTCCCGTTTTTTTTTACTCGCTCCTGTAAAATTATTCATAACAGACCACAAGGTAGTAATAAACAAAGTTCCTGATTTCTCCGCTATTTACCGTAACTTATTTTAATATAAAAATCGATATTCAATTGAGTCGTATTAAAGATTTGATAAAGAATTGGTTGAAATAACTCAACAAGACCCCTGGAATTTTCCGTAACCTCCATCTGAGGCTATCTGGAACTCTTGACGCTAATGGTCAAGGGGCCGTGGAGCAAACCACGTTAAAAATCTGGCGCCCGAGCATTCCGTCGAAGGATTTAAAGTCAAGGGTGGCCATAGTGACGTGTTCGTGTGGCAGGAGCCACGTGTACGAGGTAAAACGCGTTACAAGATATGTTATTGGAACACCAGGCTTGTATGAACTTCTATTTTACCGAGACCCCAGTAACAATGATCAAGATTTACAGAACTATAAAAATCTTTTGACAACAACTGAAGTTCATTTAGACACGTTAGATCGTCTTAAGGGGTCAAGTACTGAAAAATATCAAATCTCTAACGACGACGAATAGATCGTCTCAGGTATTGACTTGTCTAAAATCGATTCCTTCAGCAAAAGGAAAAGGTATCGATCGTTCAAGATATAATGATAAACCTATGGAGTATATTTATTGGGACGATGCGAATGAATTGGTGGATCGTTTGAAGTTGTTGATTGCTTCAAAAGAGGCAGGTAATACGTCACACGACAACGAAATAGTAGCAATTATCAATGAACTCAAGGAGGCTGATATAATAGAATAATACAAGTTGAAACTTGTTCATTTCAATTATGCCAGTCGATAAATTCGGACATAGACATCAAACGCCCTATGCGCGTTTACCAGCGAAAATTACGTTTCCTCATACACCGGACGGTAATATTGATATTGAAAATGTGAAAATTTGTAATGTTAAGGAACCGACAACAAATAGTGATGCTGCAACAAAAAAATATGTTGATGTGCAGTTGAATGGCCTACGTGCTATCAACTCGCCATTAATTCAAACGCATGGTGTGGTGCTGTAGCAACAAGACCGTGATATAAAGGATTTAGCTGTAGGATTGAAGGAAATGAGCTTCATAAGACGAAAATCCCCATATTACAGGCGCACATTACTAACTTACAAAATAAAACTAACGAAATTGATACATTTATTTCGCGAAATCCCCCTGTAGCAGCTAGGGATATGGCTACGAAGGAATACGTTGACGATTCAATTACCACAGCCAAAATATTTATTCGAAAAGAATTCACTGCTTCTATTAACATGTGTGTTGAAAGCATACATGAGTTACAAAAAGAAATTACAGAAAATATCAGATCCGTTTCTGATATGAAAACTAACGTTTCGGGCATTGTGAACAATATTAAGGTTATGAATACGAATACCGTTAACCGCATTAACAGTCTGGAGCTGAAGCTAGCTGGTAGTAAGTCATAATATGTATTCTAAAGAAAAAATTCAGCTTGTAAACGAACTCCACAAACCGATACGGAAAAAATTCCCTCGAAGATGCACTATCATTAAGTGCCTTGACGATCTTTGGCAAATGGATCTTGCGGAGATGAGGAATTCTGCTCCACAAAATAGGAATCATAAAATGATACTAGTCGTTATTGATTGTTTTTCAAAGTTTGTGTGGACACGCCCACTGAAGACGAAGACCGGAGAGGAGATTACTCGGGCATTCTCGGACATTCTCGCTCACACTAGACGAATACCAAAAAATCAACAATCTGATCAGGGAAAGGAATTTTACAACAGCAAATTTAAAAATTTAATGGGAATACACAACATAAATCATTATAGCGTATTTAGCACAATGAAAGCTTCTATGGCAGAGCGTGTTATAAGAACGCTAAAATCGAAACTCTACAAGTATTTCAGTTTAAATGGCACCCACAAATGGGTAGACATTCTGCCTGAAATTACTCAAAACTATAACAATACAAAACATTCCACAACAAAATATAAGCCTTCTCAAGTCAACAAATCCAACGAAAAATCTATTTTGAATAACACCTATAGTCATTTAAAGATAGCCGGTCCACGAAAATTTAAAGTTGGCGACATTGTGCGCATACCCAAGGCAAAACATGTCTTTGAAAAAGGATATACACCCAATTGGACTACAGAACTATTCAAAATCATCAAAGTTAAAATTACCAATCCTGCTACGTATTTACTTGAAGACATGCAAGGGACACCAATCAGCGGCTGCTTCTATGACTGTTGAGGTTTTTTTGATTTTATAGACTTTTAAACAAACCGGCAACAGTGCCATCAAACCGATTCGATTAGCAACGGAGTTTTTTTTCAATAAGAAGAGAGATCAGATACTTTTTTGATTAATGTCAAATAATTTTTATGTAGTTTGTCTTATAATAATATTTACAGTTTATTAGAGCTATTTATTTCAATAAGTGCTCAATATATTCATTATCCAACATAATGGTCCTTCGAGCCGGATTATTGAGAATACACGTACCATTAAGAACACCGGTAGCATCCTGCGTCATTGGAAGTCCCGAGATTGGTAGAGAAGTACCCGAGAAGAGTAAATTGTGGTGGAAAAAGTGTGAGGCATCTACCCAAGTATTTATTCTTAATTTTTCTAGTTTTTCCTTTTCATTGAGATTGAGAATTGCGTTGCGGTTATTTCTGAGTTGGAAAAATAAAGATTTCTTCCGGTATTCCCACAAATCTTCGGTAAAATGACAGAAACACAGGAAGCTGTCAGGTTGAAGGGTTTGATTAAAGCAAGGGGTATTTTAAAATCCAGACAAACACATTTCAAAAAATACTTAGATAATATTTTACAGGAGAATAGAGATAGGGATGTAAAAAATTACGATCGCTAGTTAATTTTAGAAATTGAGAGTAGAGTAGAAAGACATCGAACAGTTTTAAGCGACTTTGATAATATACAGAATGAAATAGAAAACTTATCAGATGAAGTAGATTTAGAAGTAGAAGCTAGAGAGGAATTTGAGAGTGTTTGTCACAACTTATTAGCCGTGGCCAAAGATATAGTGACAGAATTTCATAAACCACGGGAACAGATAAATTCTGACTTACACTCTAACATTTCCGTCAATGTGAGTAATAGCAGTAATAGTAGGGAAATAAAATTACCTGATATCGAATTACCTAAATTTGGGGGAGATTATGGTAATTTTTTGGAATTTAGAGATTTATTTGATAGTTTGATAAATTCAGATAGGAGTTTTGCGGAAATTCAGAAATTTCACTATTTGAGGGCATCATTGTTTGGCGGAGCTGCGCAGGTTATACGTAGTATAGAGTTCACAGCAGATAATTATGAACTTGCGTGGAATACTTTGTGTAACAGATTTCATAATCGGGCAATACTTGTCGATAATCACGTGAGAGCTTTGTTTGATTTACCGGTATTAACACAGGAGTCTAGTACTGAGTTGAGGAAAATGCTTGATAACATTTCCAAACATTTGAGATCGTTAAAGAGCTTAAAGCAACCGGTAGTTCATTGGGATACTTTACTTCTTCATATATTCAGCTCTAAATTGGATAAGAAAACGGCGAGAGAATGGGAGGAGAAACGTGCGAAAGAGCATGTGAGACGTGTAGAATCTGATGGTGAGGAGCAAATGGATCAGGGTTTGCTGACTTTGGATAGTTTCAAGATTTTCATAAAGAGAAAGGCAGATCTAATAGAGACATTGGAGTTATCTAGAAATATTAAGCAGCAGGTTCAGATTAGAGAGGCAAGTCCAACAAAATGAGTCATCATTTGACCCTTTGACTCATCCTTTTAAAGATCAATAATTTTTTTATTAACTCGAGGCATGCTATATAAGTTATTTTCAGCATAGTCAGAAGTATCAAATTTAGATAAATCAGCCTTTATTACTCCCTCATAAGCATCTGCGCACTGCAATTCGTAGACAAAACTGTCGGTATCCATGTACATTAACTTGCACTTGTTGGCACCTAATTTTGGTAGCATGTAGTTATAATGGAAATCATACATGCATATCTTGGAAATGTCTAGAATTGCCATTCCTATATACAGAGGTTTATTAAATGTCACTTCAGCTTCAGTTAATTCAATAGCTACCAGATTTCAATCTAAAATCGTTCTGCTATGAAACCGAAAACTTGCAATCAAGTTTTTGGCGCCATAACGTCCCTCCCATTGTCTCACCAATTTCACAGATCTGTGGCGTCTGATGTTCTCCTTGGTCTTACCAAACACCGCATTATTCATCAATTTGAAAATATTCTTTTCAAAGTCGTTCGTAGCTGCAGTCCGCAATCGAGTATTAAGCTCGATGTAAGACTTCAGCCATGTTGACTGTTTGAATTGTAACACTTTATGTATTTTGGTTAATTTTAATCCATTATTCAGAGCCTGCTTCAAATTTCTATAATGCATAATATATTTTTCTTTGTTATAAAGCGTTGTCAGTAATTTTATTTAGTAATTTTGATCCTGACGGAATGCGGTGTTCAGCAGCAAATGGTAAATCTTTGTGAGTATCATGTAATTCGAGTGGGTATTCGAGGTCAACTTGGAAGATATAACCTTCTAGCGAATCGCCTGGAATCGACAAAATATCCATGTACCCAGAACATGGTTCAACGCTGAACTTGGTATCCACCCATTTGAAGCCTTCGTAGGGCAAGGGCTCACTCATAGCCCAACCATACAGGTTATTAACATCCAAGTACATAAGATATTTCGAGGGCTTTGTTGGGTCATAGTCATCATGTATTTATTGTTAGCTTCCGAAAATCGGTTGCTACATACAGATATTCCGCCTCTGATACCTTTTTCGATAAACATGATCATATCTATGTCCTTGAGTAATTCTAATTTGCATTTAGTGAATTTAAGCATACAATCCCATGTATACCCTGGCATAGTATAGTACCATGCAGGATCTAAATGGTATGTATCTCGACACTTTTGTCTGAATTGTTCAAAAACATCAGCAAGGAGCAAAATATCTGTCTTTAAATAAATGTCTGAATATTCACCCAAATTTTTACAATTGAAAGTATTCCAAACTTTTTGCGCATGACTGTACTTTGCCTCACCAATATCGTCATCGCATAATTTATTGTAAAACTTATCAATTGGCGGTAAACAAGTTTCTTCTAATTTAGCTAAACTATCAATATAATCATATTAAAAAACACCTTTGCAAGATAGTAATTTAAAAGCTTCATCATCTACACCCTGAAACCCTTGTTTCAAATTTTTTTTTCTTTTTAATATCTAAAATTGATGCTAATTCATCGAGTGAAGCTCCCATAAATCTGAATGAATCAATAAATCGTAATTTTATATCATTTTCATCGGAATACAGGGTGAAAGAAATATATTTTTCTTTATTAATGGGAAGTACGCTCAAACGGCCTCGTTTACAGAGGTCAACAATCATGAAATTACTGTCATATCCACTTAAGTTATGGAATACAACAGGAACAACAAACAATTTTTTGAAGTTCAGGTTGCATGCTTCATGTGCAAATCCTCTAAACTGTCCTGTGAAATGATCGTGATCCCTAACGATTTTGTCTTTGCAAGCGAAGTCTTTTTCACATATATGACAGCTTTGTGCTTTACGCAGATCAAGCTTCTCAGTCATAGGTATAATCGTTTTTATTTTAGAATTTACAAGTCTAGACACATCAGTCATTTCATTCGCAAACCAATCCATACAGTCCGATCCTCGGTGGCTTTTAAAATAAGAAAGACTATTATCATATGAACACTTCACGTAGTAGCCTGCACTATATGGCACATGTTTTTGATATTCAGTTGTTTTTGTTATTTTATGAGCTATATTTGTAGCAACATTTTCCAATTGACATTCAAAATCAGCATAAATTATAAATGGCGTAGTTTGTTTATATGTAAAATTCCTAAATTGAACGTGCTCATATTTAGGTGGAGACATTTTACATTTATTCAAATCAGAACAAAGTTCTTCATGCTCAGCTAATTCATCTGAGCTTGTATAATAATTTAAGCAGCGGTCGCAAAAGAAACATAATGAAATCTGATTTCAGATTTGTCGTCATCATCTGCAGGCGGAGCCTCATAATCGTTCAATCTCGGATAATATTTATTTTGAATAAGCAGCAAATTTACATGTTTTTCACGTTTATTTGCGGTAAGTCTAGCTGGTGCTACTACGTAAGTTGTTTTTTCTTTAACTGAATTCAATTCTAATGCATACACGTTAACTGAAATATCATTCGCTTTTTCAAATCTAGAAATATTTTGTAATGATATTGGAGCTTCCAAGTTTTCAGTTTGCAAAACTGTGCTAAAATGAGGATATGACTTGGTTCGGTTAGAGTGTAATTCAGAGATATATAAACAGCTAACAATAGCCCAATAGAAACAATTCTGGTCATAGTTTTCCACATTTATACAAGCACGCTTTATCTGGATTTCCTTAGGTAATCTGATAAAGGATGATCCATTACCCATTTGCAGTTTATTTACATTAACCTCCAATGAGATCACTCGGCATAAAGCAGCCCCAGAATCTCTTTCTTGAAAATTAGATAATTTTGTGAAAATTTTATCTTCAACATTATCATCAAACCAACTATGTAAATCGGTAGACTGATCTATGGCAACATTTTTGGTGGTAATATAATATAAATCTAATGTTCCCTCAGCCCCAGACTTTTTGATAAATTCTCGAATTAGCAGGAATGTAACTTTATTATTCAATTCCAAAAGAATGGAGTCTCCAAAGCGTCCTTTGGTAAGCTTTGCTGCCAGAATTTTCTCAGGCACATCAATTTGGAGGTCCTTCAATTTAATGATCGGTTTCCTTTCTGCAATTACAGAAACTTCATTTAATTTTTTCAAATCCATCTGAAAATAATAATAAGCAATAATCTAAGCAATTTGCTTTGAAAAAGATTGTAGTAAGAGAAAAAGCAATTTGCTTTGGAAAAGTTTGTAGTATAAGAAGAAACAATTTGCTTTGAAATATATTGCAGTATAAGAAAAAACTTACCTTTTTGATTGTGTTGCTGCTGCTACTTTTTGATTGTGTTGCTGCTGCTACTTCTGTTCGACTGTGTACTGCGTGTGCTGCTTTCACCTTATTTAAACAATCACCTCCCACTTATGGGATCGTCGGTTTTCTGTATGTGACGTTAGTGTTTTTGTTCTAGAACATTCGCTGTTTAAACGTAAATTCCGATTTGGTTTTATTTTTGCGATTTTAGCTAACCTCACGATAAGGTGACTTCCCGTACTTTGCTAACATAGTTTTATAATTGCGATTGTAGGCAACCTCACGATATGACGACTTCCTGTATTTTGGTATTGTGGTGCTACAAACTTGTTATCAGTTTTTGCGACTTCCTGGAATTATTATATTATCAAACCGAGACTTCATCCGGTTCTACTATTCGACACATTTTAATGCAACGTTCGTAGGAATTTCAAAAAAACAATTTAATTATTTGCGAAAGTTTATTTTAAGAATATTATTGATAAAAAGAAATTATTTTTGTTAATAAAGTCTTGAGATGATTTAAAAGGTCTCCATTAGGACATGGGATATCAAATATGTTCCAATTAAAGGGTCCGGCCGCAACAAGTTTTTTGGTAAACTCATTATATTTGTAGTATGTGGTGTTTTTGAAAAAGTACATGTGTCCGTCAATGTACTGGAATGCTCCCGTAACATCTGTGGGTAGTCCAGGGAAAATATCTTTTATTTGTCCTCTATTCTGGACAGTTTTCAAGTTCTTGTCAAATTCAATATACATAATTACTGTTATTATAAAATACATATATTTTCCCATGATTGCTTTGAAACATTGTGTTTATTTGGGAATTTTTAGGTATAATTGAATTATTTTCCTCAAGTATTTGTAGAGCGGGAAAATCTGCTACATAGTATTTACGGTCATTGACTGCTATTAAATTATTTGAAAAACTTTGAAAAATTTGAATTATGGGGCCCACTTCTTCAGGTAAATAATCATCGAGTATTTCTGGTTGCGAGGGAATAAGTTTCGAGTTCAAATCAATTTTCCATAGGGAATTTTCATTAATAATATATAAATGGTAATTTTCAAATTCACCAGCCATGGCAATGAACATATACTCCGGTGTTATGTCGCATAAATTTTTATCCGGTTCATTTGATTGATGTCTATGATCAAGTGTCTTTGTAGTCGGTGGTGGAAAAGATGTGGGTTTGAAAGGATTATTTACATATGTATTGATTGGTCCATAAAGAGCTTCAAGGGCCATTTTATCATCCTCATCCAATTTAGGAGCAATGTCCAATTGATACCATGGATACATTATTGCTGACTCAATATCACTGTGAGCAATTCCTAGGATATGCCCAATTTCATGAATTAATACCATAAGTAGACTAGTCTGATCTTCTGAACTTGATCCATCCAAACTTAAATCCCACTTCTCATCAGCATTAATATGAAGCTCTACACAACTGTTGCCTTTTGGGAAATAAGCATGTGCCAACACCTTTCCGGGACCATCAAATGTACTGGAGCACTCATCTCTACCTTGGCAATCTGCTCGAAAATAGTGCCTTCCCTGTACAACTGTAATAGTTATATCGGGAGCATAAGGCCGTGTTTGTGTATTAATTCGAATTTAAACTTTGAACTGTTACTCCACACTTCAAAAGCCTTTTTAGATACTTCAAGATATTCTGGAGTTGCCTGAGGGAAATACCATTTCAAATCAAATTTTGACCATTTTGATTTAACTCTAAAAGAATGATCATCGTCGGAAGCTGCTTCACCTACAGCACATCTTGGTCTATTTAGAAGTTGAATTGTTTTTTCATCTGATTCTCCCGTTGCAGGGATATTATATCTTTCTTGAAAACTCAACAAATGATCCTCAAGTTTAGTCAAATCATTCTCATTTGTGTACCCGAAACGTTGTAAATACTCCATAGCGTACTACTGTTGGTCGACAACACATAGCGCTGGGCAGAGTGCTGCCGCTAATATAATTATTAACATGATCTTCACCCTTCTGTTATCTTTAAAAAACTGATCCCCAAACACATTATTAACAACATATATATATATTTTTTAAAAAAACCTCCCAAAGACTCAACGTTACACGTTGCCTTTGACGTAGCAAGCGACGTGCCACGCATATTTCAGTTCAAATATAGCATGTTACTTTTAAGCCCCCCGGTATCTGTATCTGTAAGAATTTGAAGGGTGGGTGACCCCCACGGCACTTAGGCCACAATTGGCCCATTGTGCATCCTTCCGAGGTTCAGACTTCCTTCTGGCTCGTCATCCAGCCTACTTGTTTGAAGTAGGCGATAACGTCGCCGGAAGTAAGCTCCCTCATGTTGGCTTGTGTTAGCCTGTACTCGCCGAATACGGAAAACCTAAATTGAGAGAGTGACGGACATTCACAAAGAATGTGTTCGACAGTCTCATCTTCCTGTTCACATCCTCTACAGAGTGAAGTGTCAGACAGACCCAGTCTGTAGAGGTGTTTTCGTAGGTGGCAGTGACCGGTCAGAATACCCGTGGCTGTCCGAAGGTTCTGTCTGTTCATAGTCACGTATTTTTTGGCTACTTTGCTGTCCGGGTACTGCAGCAGTTCCTTGGCAAGCCTGCAACCTTCTGCATCGTCCCATCTACCCTTAAACTTATCAAGGGAGTGTTCCTTTATTAGGTCAATCATAGCCGACGCCGACAGACCAATGAAAGTGCCGGGTCCCAAGAGTTTTTGGGAGGCTGCTTTCCTGGCTAGTGAGTCGGCAATGTGGTTACCTTTCGATTTACTGTGCCCCTTGATCCAGCCTAGAGTGACTTCGTTGTTGCTACAGGCTTCGATCAGGGACAGGTGACACTCTAGTACTAGGCCTGATGTGATACGTGGTCTGTTCAGGGCTAGTAGTGCTTGTCTACTATCCGTGAGGATGTGAATTTTATTACCTGTGTTTCTTTTGGTAATCTCTTTTGCGGCGATGTAGATAGCAGTGAGCTCTGTTTGAGCAACGCTGACATTACGGCCCATCGCCCATTTGATGTTTAGGTTCAGAGACATTACGGCCCATCGCCCATTTGATGTTTAGGTTCAGAGATCTGGAGTAAATTCCACATCCTGAGCCCATATTGGTTTTAGAGCCATCCGTGAAGATGCGGAGTGCGCCTTCTTCTGATGTGTCTTGTGTGTTGTATTTGATGTGTACCTTGTAGGGCCTGTGGAAGGCATATTGTGGTGAGATTGCGTCCGTATTTGCCTGCAGCAGTGGGACCTCATTGAGTGCCTCACGCCATAGGTTACGTCTCAATCTACCAGATCCTACGTCAGGTTGTATACCGGTAGAGCGTAAGCGTGTCATGGTCATCAAAATAACCTCCCTGATGTGTATGTCAAGGGGAGTGAGACCAAGGATCACCTCCATCGCTCTGGTTGGTGTGGTTCTCATGCCTCCTGTTGTGTTGAGGCATGCTGTTCTTTGAATTTGATCCAGTTTACGGACGACTGTCAGCTGGTTTGCTTTAACTCCCCAGGCAATCGCGCCGTACGTTAGCATAGGTCTGATGATGGCAGTGTAGATCCAGGCAGTAACCCTGGGTGACATTCCCCAGGTACGGCCGATGGTTCTGCGACACTGTTCATAAGAGATGTATGCTTTTTTTACTCTGTTTTCTAGATGAGAGTTCCATGTTAACTTACTGTCAAATGTGACACCTAGATATTTCACCTCTGATGAGCCCCCCGGTATATTACGAAGCTCGTTATTTCGTAATAATTCAACATACGTTACTTTTAAGTCCTCCGGTAGGAACCAAAGACTGGCGCACCGCGCCGCCTTATCATCCTAACGGATCTTTCTCGACTACGTCACATTTTACAGCAAGAAGCGTACGGTGCGCGCGCTGCCTTGTCATCCTAACGGATCTTTCTCGATTACGTCACATTTTACGGATCGCTCTCGCTGCCGGCTCGATTGAACGGGAGCGCGCGTGCGCGACGGCAGCAACACTACCTTTTTTCGAATCTAATATTGGGAGAGTTCCATGGCTGAGTGGGTTAGGCGTATAGCTATGAATGCGAAGGACCCGGGTTGGATCCCAGGAGAAAACAAATTTTTTTCAATAATTCTGTTGCGTCGAATGGCGGCGCACAAAATTTAATAATTCAAAATTACGGATTTAAAATGGCGGCGCGATGTGACACGTGACGTTTGACGTTTGACAGATGACATGTGACGTTTGACAAATGACATGTGACGTTTGACAGATGACACGTGACACATGCGCAGTCTGCGACACGTGTCTAGAAACGGCTTAGTATATCCACTCAGCTTACAATTTTATATATTTATCGAATCCTTTGCGATACCTGCCATCGTTCAAGGTGAAATCCTTCACAATGACCAAAGTGCCATAACGGTCACACCAACACTTTGAACACACATTTTTGAATGTGTCTAACGTCATGTCTGGAGATAGTGTTCGTCAAATATATGTTTCAAGTTTAACTCATCCTGCTTGAATAACACAATAACATTACAATTATCGCGTATGAGCTGTTTCGGTATTTTTGAGTATGTTTGACAAAGATATGCAGCATCAATATCTTTATGTCTACACATGGAATAGTATTCACGAATTTCCTGCTGACCGTCACAGGCTACGTCATCGAATAAAAAGACAGAATTTGGTCGAGCTTTCTCTAGACTTGTTGTCTTTAAATGGAAAATAGCCAATGCCCTTGACTTGTGCTATAACTTCTTGTAGCAATTGATACTTTGGTTGGAATACCGATTTTGAATAGACATAAACATTCTTGAATTTCGCACCATTTGGATTGAATAGGAGCGCCAGCACGGCATTCGTATTTCCACACCCGCTGGGACCGCATATATTGGCACGGAAAGAATTTGGTAACAATTTACCATGTTTGCCGATCGATGGCGTTGAGGTGAAATCCAGATTTTCATAGTCTGCTCTTGTTGAATTATTTTCATTGTGTGTGTCGTTTTTCGTAGTACTACTCTTTAAATATATGTGTCACCACTTACGCGTATCATTCTTAATGTTGGTGTTTGAAGGAGAAGGTCTCTTAAATTCTCTCATCAATAAACTACCTATTGAACTCCACTTACCTAGCTATCAGTACTGTGGACGTAAGTGAACCACCTCCACCCTTTTTTGCGAAAAATTAATTGTTTTTTTTTGTTAGCTGGTACAAAATTGGAAAAACGTCTTGATCGTTGAGATCCGGGCATTAACCCCTTGGACGCAGCTTGTAAACAACACAATATTTCTTACTGGAAGAATAAGTCTCTCGAAGAACGACACAACGCCGATCAGATACTTGAAGATAAAGCTTGGGCACGCGTCAAATCAAAAGACGCTTCACTGGGAGAGAAAACTGCTGCATTACTTGTAACA
This sequence comes from Galerucella tenella, assembly GCA_910591685.1. Taxonomy (NCBI): domain Eukaryota; kingdom Metazoa; phylum Arthropoda; class Insecta; order Coleoptera; family Chrysomelidae; genus Galerucella; species Galerucella tenella. The sequence continues at coordinate 11,959 of CAJUYH010004656.1, read as the reverse complement.
GGCGGAATGAAGGTGAAAAGAAAGCTGGGATTGGGTTGTCGTCGCAAACGTCGTTCCTTGCATCGAGATGTCATTCTAAAAGTAGGAAAGTCATTGAAGAGAGGAACATCTTTAAAAGACACCGCAACGTTTGCCTTACGAGCAGCCAAAGCACTTATTAAAGAATTTGGTGGCAAAAAAGAAGTTGAGGTTCCTCGAGTAATACCTGTAGCGAAATCCGGAGGTTTCCTACCACTTATTCCTTTGTTTGCCGGTCTTTCGGCACTTGGAGCTTTGTCAGGTGGTGCTGCTGGGATTGCGAAAACCGTCATTGATGCTAAGCATGCACAAAAGAAATTGGAGGAAGATGTACGTCATAATAAGGCTATGGAACGTGTAGGATCTGGCCTATACTTGAAAAAGTATCCAAAAGGCGGCTTCGGATTGTATTTTAAAAAAAACTAATAAAGCTACCCAATCACGCACTATCCGACTTTGACATTGCGCATCATGCAAAATTACTCAAAATCACACATTTTCGAGGAGTTTTCATACGAGACACTTTCCCCAAGGACGGTCCTCGAACACCAGAATGCGCAGTGGTTAATTTAGATGTCTCTAAGAATAGTGGGAGTCATTGGGTGGCTTACAGAAAGATAAACAACAATGGAGAGTATTTCGATTCATTTGGTAATTTGAAGCCACCGAAAGAAGTTGTTGAATATCTGGGAAAGAGTGTGAGAATTTTCTACAACAATACCCAATATCAAAACTACAATCAAATAAATTACGGACATTTGTGTTTGAAATTTCTACAGCAATGACGGAACTATTACTACAACATATCTACCATGGAAAAACATTGAGTAGTTTTACTGCGAAAGAACTAAAGCACTTTCCCATTGAACATCTAATAGAGTGTGTGAGACCTTGGGAATTGTTGGATATGTGGCATAAACTTCCCAATGAATATCGAAGAAATTTTGAACTACAAATACGACTGCCTTGTTTCATCCATTACAACCGACCTGATTGGACGACGCATTGTGACGGTCCTCCGAGTTCTCAAGCCACTTGTTTTCTTTGTAACAATAAATAGAATAAACAAGTAGTATTATTTAAATTCAAACATCACCCCAATTTCCATTAGTCACCATGTCACAGTTGCTGAGTGTAAACAGCATCAATCATGAATTTACCTTCCAACCTCCTACGCCTATTGTGCTCGATCCAAATAATGATTACGAAATAGCTCTACGATCTTTTCATTCTTATCACAGTATACCAAACATTGAAAATTGCATTTTTTACTACTACGATACCAATGGCAAGCTGCAAAGTTTTGATTTTCCTACAGGATGTTACGAAATTGCCGATCTTGAAGCGTTTATCCGAGATAAATTGGATGCGGGCAATTCAACTGGAGCAGAGGGTATATTCTCACTAAAACCCAATCACAATACGTTGAAATGTGAAATTTCCAGTAAATACAAAATTTCATTCATAGAAGATAATAGTCTTGGGAGAATTTTGGGTTTTTCACCGAAAATACTCGACGCAAACAAAATACACTCGTCAGATCTCCCCGTCAAAATCATTAAAGTATCCAGTATCCTCTTCGAATGTAACATTACCACTGGAGCCTTCGATCCAAACAGACCTGCTCATACTATATACGAATTCGTCATACAAGTGGATCCAGGATATTCCATAGACGAAATTCCTCATAATTTGCTATATTTACCTGTTATACCACAACGTGAAATAACCAATATCACCGTCATCGCTTTAGACCATAACGGTCAGCCTGTAAACTTTCGTGGAGAACTAAGTACGTTGGTGTTGGAGCTTAGAGCGCGAAGCAAATGGGACTAATAATCAATCATAAAAGACAGTCTACAGAGCATTCAACTTTATTAGATAAGCTACCATCAAAGCTGAAGCAGCTCACGTTCGCAAACAAATTGGTTCTGCAATCGTTGGGTTTTAAATTGAAAAATGACAACAATGTATGGAAAACGTCAACGCCAAAACGACAACATGCCTTCAATGTTTGATATCTACCGTAAGCCGATGTTTGACGATTCAATTCGAAAGGCTGAATACGGAACCTATGCTCCATTTATAAAGTCATTCAATTGCAGTGACATTGTGGAGTTTAGCATTAATCAAGTTGATTCGTTCTTTGCAATGAGCGAAACTTTGTTGTGCATTAAAGGTTCGCTTGAAGTACACGGAGCTGGTGACGTAAAATTAGCAAATAATGTTGGAGCCTTTCTATTCGATTCATGTACGTACAGTGAAAGTGCCAGGGAAATGGAAACAGTTCGGGATCCTGGAATAGTGAGTGCCGTACGTGCTATGACTTGTTATAACCAAGAAGATTCCAATCATATGGCTATAGCCGGCTGGAATTACCCGAAAGATCCTATTCTGAATAGCAGCGACAAATCCTTCAACCTTCATATACCCCTCAAACATATTTTCAACATTTTCAACGATTATCCTATGATTACATGTGGTCGACAAACGATACGATTAGTTCGAGCACGAAATGATAATGATTGCATATATATCACGGAAAAGAATGTCTTTGGTACGCTCTCTACTACAACTGCGAAAATTAACATTACAAGTGTTGAACTGAAAGTTAAACATATCTTTACTAATGACGATATAAAATTGGATCTCATGAGATCCATTTAGGAAGTGGGAGTTACACGAATTACCCTCAATTACTAAAGGAGCAAGACGTGAAGTTTGGGCTGTTAAAACATCCACTTCAGTTGAAAGACCTCGTTTTGTTATTGTTTTCTTTCAAACCGACAAACGTAACTTGAGTACAGCTGACCCGACTTTATTTGACAATGCCGACGTACAAAGTATAAGACTGTCACTTAATGGTGACTATTGGCCCAATGAAAGAATGCAATTGAATTTTGGTAAAACGGACTACAATGAAGCCTATTTTAACTATACTGAATTCTATCCCAACTTCGCAAACTCCACACAAAAGCGTCCCCTGCTGGATTATTCTTCATTTAAGAAACGGGCATTGTTTGTTATCGACTGTTCGAAACAAGAGGAAAGCATGAAGGCGTCCACTGTCGATGTAAAACTTGACATTGAAGCAAATATAGGCTTTCCCGAAAATACCAAAGTCTATTGTATCATAATTCATGATTGTATGATGGAATACTTCCCCCTCACCGAAATTGTTGAAAGCTTGAACTAGTTTAGAGTTGGTGTTCGAACAGACGTCAACATGAGAGTAGCATTTGTAGACATTCAAGGTTTTGTCGTAGATGGGCTTTTCGTTGCCAAAGAACTCAGCATAGAAATTGGTTTCAAAAGTTCACATTACATATTTTCACCTCCGCAACCTTTTTCTACATTAAGTAATGCGGACAAAAAGACTACATCCTACTTGGAAAGGAATGTGCACGGCATTCGATACTCTTCAGGAGATGTAGAATATTCTAAAGTAAATGAAATATTGGAAAGCAAACTGTTGTTTGCTGCAGACTACATTTACGTTCGCGGATAACAAAAAGTAGAATTTCTGCTAAAGAAATGCCACATCTTTGGTGTTTTTCCACACATTATTGATGTTAATAAATTTGATGGTACGCCGTGTGCAACAGGAAGCTTTGTCCAGGATCCAAACCCCTGTCACGCCTCTGGACTGTACTCGTGCACCGAACGAAATGTACAACACCTCCGTCGCTGGTTTTCTAATGTTGTATTACCATTATAATTTAAATAAATTTAATGTTTAAGGAAAAAATGGATTTTCTCATTAAAACCCTTTATATTCATCAACTTTTATATTACATGAAGATTCAAACTTTCGTTTCACAATTTTCAAAATAATTTTCAAAATTGAAACGAAAACAAATACTAATATTATGCATGACATGACAAAAACATTATTGATATCATTTTTCATATCTTCTTCTGTTCTATTGAACATGGTCGAATACGTCTTAACGGATAAGTACTTTGCAGCAAACGTATGCAGGGGTTTGGACTATCTTCAGGCACCCAGTTTATACAAAGACTGTTCCACGTCTGTACTACTTCTTTCGCACTAGATAAACTAAGATTCTCCATTTGTTTCATAACCTTACTTTTGTCCTCATAAAAATTAATGTCTCTATTTACCAATATTCTCGATAAACTCTAAAATTCGACGTCTTTCTGAAGACATGGTAGTCCCCGGCTGTACGTATGATGACTGATGTGGCCTGTGGCGTTGGAGTTTTAAAACGTTGATGACATCATTTGCGATTTCACTCTGTATAATAAGGCAACTCTCTGTCTAAATTGAAAATATTTTCACCATAGTCCGGGCGCATCAACCTACGCGTCTGAAACAATGCGTCTAACGAACATTTGCACTCATTTAGATGCAAAATGGATGTCACTTCCATATTATTGATAATGAGAAATAATTTTGCAAAATTATACCTGTTGTGGTTGAAACTAAATTAACATCATAACATTCTACGATGAATTTGTGTAAGTTAAAATTATTAAAAGTCTATATTTGTTTGATTAATAGGCCAAGGTTGAAAGGTTATCTCATTGACGTCATAATCTTAGACAAACAACTAGATGAATTTGTGTTGCTATATTCAGTTAAAGTTTAATAAAATTAGTCTATATTTGTTAAGAGGCCAGGCAAGGCTACTCGGCTCATATGACGTGACGTGACGTCACAAACTGCCTGGTGGTGAAACAATAAACAAAGCGTTCAAAACACGTGGTACTTAATAGTGAGGTTATGCTGATTTATAATGATAGATCGTGTTTGATTTTAGTTGATTTTGCTTCAGTGTACTTTTAAAGTTATTTTAATTGTTGAGCTTGCATATTTAATAATATATAATATAGGTTAATAGTTGTTTGTTGTTTGATAATTTTTCATCATGTCTATTGTTTATTGTTTTACCACCCAAGTATTGTCAATGTCAACTGTCGTGGACATGCCCTATAAGCTCGCACACTCTGTTAAACATCACACACTTTTGATACACAATGATTGCAATACTTATCTCTTCTTCTTTTTTCACTTCTTACCTTCTGGTCATTGTTGATTCCTCTTACATCCTCATTGTTGATACTTCTTGCAATTCACACGACCTGTTGCAATACGTATTGATCTCTCCTTCTTTTATTCACTTCTTGTACATCTGGACATTGTTAATTCTTATTGTACACCCTCTGGTCCGATTACTTTTTGAGCTTCTGGTCTTTGTCGATTACTTTTTCATGCTTTTCGATGCTCCTTGTATAATTCTAAAACTTGTCGCTTAGAATTTTTCAACGTCATAACGGAACGGGCCCGATAATTTTGCAACACTCTGTGAACCCTTTCGATCCCGATTTTTTTCAATTTGGAATAAAATTATGAAATTTGGTACATAATATCTTAATTTTTTTTAATGATTTTTAGTTTTTGTTAATTAATCTTATATTTATCCGATTTAGACATTTGATGTGTACACCGTAGTGTACACTGGGACTTGACAGAATCATAGCCCCCAAAGCAAAAAATATTAATATTTATTATTTCTTGAATTGTTAACAAAAAAAATTTCTTGGGAAACTTATTGGGGGTTTACAAGTTCAATGGAAGGTTTGGCCATTTCAACGACCACATCCGCTTGCTCCTGCACAGAAACTTGAGGAACATCTGCAAATACCTCATCCTGCTCATGTTCTAAATCAGGAGTTTCGGGCTCATCCATTCCAAACGGCGCACCTAATAATTTAAATACATCATATTAGATAACGTGCAATTTGACAATCATCAATTTCAAATGAACCTTCTGGTGTATGAGAATCAATCTCCCATATCCGTCATCTTCGCTCAAAATATCAAGGACTGAGTCATTATTTTCCAAATAGTAAACAAGTTCTTCGTATGAAAGCAGTCTTTCACTCATCTTGAAAAAAAAAATGCTGAAAGAGTACCCTTTTTATAAGCTCAAAAAATAAGTTAGGAATAATCACTTATTTCACCAAGACCCGATGTACACAATAGTGTACGTATCTATATTTGACGAAAAATCCGAAAAAAAAATCAACAAAGCACTAACTGATATTTTGGACAGTTAGTTTGAAGTGTCGTTTATAACTAAAAAAATTTACAACTCTGATACTCGGAGCTAACATAAACAAAAATATACTAAACACATCACTTCTTGTCGATTCCGCTCGAAACAAGACCGCTGTAAAAATGGAATATTCAATTTTCATTTCTGCGCCCATAGATGGTACCACACTTATTATAACGTTATTACGATATACACTCAAGTGTATACTGGGACGCAATGGTCATAATCAAAATAAATTTTGTATTAGGATAGATTTGAATGGCCGTACGCTACAATGTACGCCAGGACCGAAAGGTTAAAAGAGTGTATACGATACACCCTGAAAGGCATTTGTCAGGATGTCACCCTTTGCCTCGTACTTTTTTTGCTGTCCCTATGTTAATAAGGCCTTTGTCACGATGTCACCCTTCGGCCTCGTACATCCTGTATATGTTAAGAAAATTTTTCGCTGCACTCTGTATATGTTAATAAGGCCTTTGTAAGGATGTCACCCTTTGCCTCATACTTTTCGCTGCACCCTGTATATGTTAATAAATGTTAATAAGGCCATAGTGACGTTTGACGGAGTGGCGTTTGACATGTGACGTTTACGGAGTGGCATTTGACATGTGGCGTTTGACATTTGACATTTGACGTTTGACATGTGACGTTTGTCGTGATAGCGTGACGTTTGACGTGACAACGTGACGTTTGACGTGATAGCGTGACGTTTGACGTGACAACGTGACGTATGACGTGACTACGTGACGTTTGACATTCGACGTGACAACGTGACGTTTGACGTGACAACGTGACATTTGACGTGACAACGTGACGTTTGACATTTGACGTTTGACGTGGTAACGTGACGTTTGACATTTGACGTGGAGGGGGGGGGGGCGACCAATAGCAACCTCCGGGGGCGGGGACTACCGACCAATAACAACCTCCAGGGGGCGGGGCGGAGGCGGGCCCCATGGAAAGTGGAGGGGGGCCGACCAATCACAACGCGAGGCGGTGGCGGTGCACAAAAATGGGGCGGAGTCCTAAAAGGGGTGGGGCGGCCCCAATTTGGAGAGTGGAGGGGGGTTGTCTCAAGTGCCCCACCCCTGCTGAGTGTTACACACAGTTTGGGAACTAAATTCAACTGGTCAATATTAATCGCAAAACGTTTTTTGTTGGAGTGAATTCTTTAAAAATTTTAATGATTTTTGGTTCAATGTTGGTTTCTGAAATTTGAATGCTAGTTCTAGTTTTATTGTCATAAAGTCTAGTGACATTTGGTGCTGCTGGTGAATGGAATACAACTTTAAGAAATATTTTGTTTTGAAAATTAGTAATTGGTGTTTCTGATATAGGTATTTCTAGTATTGGGTTTTCGTGACTAGTGTGTATGGTATCGTTATCGGTATCGTTATCGTTGTCTGGACATATTATTTCGTTAATTACGTTTTCTATGTCAGTATCAGTTATTTGAGGAGTCTCGTCAATTTTTCCTACAATCGAATCATTAAAGAGTTGTGCGTTTTGTTGATTTGTTTGTTCGTTATCATTGTCACTAGATAAATTTCTGTTGAAATCGTCCATGTATTCAAAAATGTCATTTGTGTTGATTTCGTTCATTTTAATACGAGAAAGCGCGTCTACACTTTGAATTGATTATCCTTTTATATATATGATTTGATAATCAAATTCTTTCAATTTAAGTCTCCTCTTGTGAGACGGGCATTTGGTTATTTTATGGAGAACAAACAATGCAAAGGTTAAGTATGGCCTAAACTATTTCGTAGCCCATACAATCGCAAGTAACTCTTTTTCGATTGTACTATAATTCTTTTTTTTCTCTATAATGTTTTTTATTTTTTTATTTCGACGTTTCAGTAGCGTTCCAGCTACCTTTGTCAAGATTAAATAATGATAAAATAATTCTTGGACCCTACCTGACACAACGAAAAAAATATGATTTTCACTCCCAAAAAATAAGAGAAAAAATAATAAATAATGCCACAAGGAACTTACAGGAGATACTATAATTCTGTTCTGATTGGTTTAGTGTTCTTGAGGCATAAGCCACAGGTCTGTCTTGGTCCACAAAGCCTTGAGACAATACTGCCCCTATTGCAAAACCGCTTGCGTCTGTAGTTAAGGTAAATTCTTGATTGAAGTCAGGATATTTTGAAATAGGGTCATTAATTAAAAGTTCTCCACATGTTTCAAAACACTGTATATATTCGAGTGTGAATTCTATTTTTGTACCTTTTTAGACACAAAGTCAAGGGTTTAGTAATTTGCGCAAAATTCGATATAAATTTTGCATAATATGCTAAAAATCCTTTAGTATCTTTTATAGTTTTTGGTATGGGGTATAATTTAATAACTTTGATCTAATCTTGGGTTTTAGACCATCGGTAGTGATGATGTGTCCTAGATAAGATGCTTCTTTCTTTAAAAACTCGCATTTGTCCAGTTGGACCTTGAAATTAGTTACACGTAGTCGCTGAAAAACTTTTTTTAAGCTGACAATGTGCTCTTGTAATGACGTTGAGTAAATAATTATATCGTCGAGATATAGGAAACAAATTTCCTCTTGTAAACCCCTAAGTATATTGTCCATAACTCTCTGAAATGTTGCTGGAGCATTTCTCAAGCCATAACTCATTCTTAAATATTCGTAATGCCATTTTCTACGGTTAATGCCGTTTTTTGGATATCGTCAGGGTGCATTTCGATTTGATGAAAACCTGACGCTGAATCTAAAGTTGAAAAGTAGTTACATTTGCCTAATTTATCTAAAATTGAATCTATACGAGGAATTGGATATTCATCTGGAATCGTTTTTCTGTTGATTTTTTTATAATCAACAACTATTCTCCACTTCTTTTCTCCAGAAGCATCGGCCTCTTTTGATACCACCCAAATAGGTGAGGACCAGGGTGAATTACTTGGTCTAATAATGTTTTGTTCTAGCATTTTCTTGATCTGAGTTTTTACCTCTTCTTTATGAACGTAAGGGTACGGGTAACTTTTGGTGTAAACAGGGATTTCGTCCGTTGTTCAAATTTGGTGTTTAATTTCATTAGTAAAGGTTAATTTATATTCAAATATTAATTTATATTCAAAAAAATTTCCATCAAGATTTTGTTGCACCGGAGTCAATCAATAGTTTTAGTGGAGAGTTTCTGGTAGTAATATAGGGTGATTGTCTTTTGTTACAAGAGTTGTTGTTGTCATCGCTAATTATGTCCCCGGCGTGTATAGTTTTATGGCTCCTGAATTTTGTTTCAGTTTCCTGTGAAATATATTAAACATAAACGTGAAAGTTATACCTAACGATAGAAAAATTTGCGGACTATCCTGTGAGTATTTGTGTCTACAATTAATATGAATTTTGAAGCTAATATTATGAAATTCATGTGAAATTTCGGATCAATAGTAATTAAAGACCATATTAAAAAGTAGTTGGAAATTGGACTGACTTTTTTCCCATCAATTAACAAACAAATAAATAGCATTAGGCCAAGAACTTAGATGAGCGAATAAACTTATTGTGACATTTAAATCATGAAGTGTGCTCTTTTCAAAAAACCACCAGATAAGGGAAAAGAAGGTGAAATTTTTTCATGTGATAGTTGCCAGGAAAAATATTGTCAAGAATGTATGGGGATCACTACAACAGAATTAAGAGTTCTTTAAATGAAAAATAACAGGATATTGAAATATTATTGTAAGAAATGTTGTGGAAAACTAAATAATGATACTATGAACAACTTAAAGGCATTTGAAGGCTTTTTTACTAAAGAAATAAATAACCTAAAGTGTATTATAGAACTACAAAATGAAACAATAAAAAAACAAAATGAGACTCTACAGAAACTAATACAAGAAATAAGCTCAGTTAAAGGAAAGGCGTTTACAGAAGACGAAACTAACACATATGCCGACAAATTAAAAACTGAAAATGAAACACTTGTCAAAAAGGCTAAAGAAAAACAACAAAGTAATAAGACTAAGAACGATCTTAAACAAAACATTGTTTTGAAAAGTCTTGCGATAGGAGTAGAGAATTGAATAGAAGATGAAAAAGGAACAGTTATTATCAATTGTGATAGTAAAAACTCAAAAGAAAAAATTAGAAATAAGGTTGAAAATGAACTTGGCAATCAGTATAAGGTAATGGATGGTAGACAAAAAATCCAAGAATGATAGTAAGAGGGGTTGAAGAAGAATATATCACAAAAGATATTGACACTGTCATACAAACAATGAGAGAACAAAATGAGCTAGAAACAACAGAAGATACAGTATTGAAAGTACTAGCAAGATACAAACAAAAGAGCCAACAAAATAAAGGTAATATAATATTAGAAGTAGATGTTGCATTACAAAAAAAATTGAGCCTGCAAGGTGAGCTGAATTTAGGGTGGAGAAGATGTGTTGTCCACGAATTTTTTTCTGTCTTAAGATGTTTTAGATGTGATAGATATGGACATGTAGCAGCAAATTGCCAGAACTTTTTAACATGTTTTAATTGTGCAGAGAATCATAAAACGGGAGATTGTGCTTCTGAAACTTTTAAATGTATAAACTGTTTCGGAACGAATACTAAATTGGAAAAATCTTTAGATTTTAATCATAAAGTGACAGATGTGAACTGTCCTTGTTATTAAAGATTGATTGACATTGAATCTAAAAAAACAAAAAGTACATAGCAATTACGGAGTAACTTAAAGCCTCAAAACAAATCTGGTATAAAATTGTTTCATCAAAATGTTCAGGGTCTGTCAAACTGTCTAAACAATATTAATATCGTAATCAGTAATCTAGATATACAACTTGTAGCAATCACTGAACACTGGCAAAGTACAAATAGTATTGTTGCTTTTCAGTTGCAATGCTTTAAACATATTTTTGTCGTAGAAAATCAAGAGCCCATGGGGGAGTAGCTCTGTATTGTACAAATTATCTGTCTCCAATAATAAGACACGATATTAATCAATTGATTGAAGAATATGTGTTCGAATGTACCGCTGCAGAATTTAGAATAGATAATGTGGGATATGTGGTTTGCATAATATATAAACCGCCCGATACTAGCACAGAAGAATTTATATCAAAATGGGACCAACTGTTCGATATAGCCTCAGAAGGTGAAAAATTTGTGCTTGTAGCAGGCGATTTTAATTTGGACTTATTACCATTAAATGAAAATGCTAAAAATATTAACACCTTAAATAATTCATTAAGCATGTACAATATAAAGTACACAATAAATACTCCAACAAGAGTTACTGCTAATTCGAAATCGTGTTTAGATAATGTGTATGTACCTAGTTTTACAAATTATACCGAGAATGTTTTGAATACCGACATATCCGATCATTTTGGTCAAACAATTACCATTTTTCACAACATACAAGCCGCAAATAATACATATGTCTATAAACGTCTTTTTGGTTCTAAACAATATGAATTTTTTCATGGTCTCTTAAGTAGTGAAATGTGGACCTCGGTATATGAGGGATCAACAGTTGACGACCAGTACAATACTTTCATTCAAATATTAACAAATCATTTTAATTCGTCTTTCCCCGTAAAACAGGTTAAACAGTTATCAAATAAAAGATGCAAATGGATGACTACCAAAATTACTGTTGCCAAAAATATCCTAAATTTAATGTTTGAACTTTATACTCATAATCATATAACCAAACAGGCATATAATAATTATAAAACGTATTACACTAATCTTGTCTTACAGGAAAAGAGAGATTACTATGACAGACAAATTTCTGACACATAAAAAAAGTAAGACCATCTGGAATATAATAAAATCTGAGAAAGGCCTCAGCAAATCAACACAAGAAACTTTCACTGGAATT